>JASVEL010004999.1:0-163134 GCA_032618575.1 Nicotiana noctiflora
CGATCCATTTAATATTGTTGCGGCGTGCAACCCGAACCATTTTATATATAAATGAACACTATTTACAAAAGAATCCCGGCAAGGGAACAATAAGAAAATAACCATATCCCAGCAAGGGAGTCAACAATAAGAGTAAACATATTCCGGCAAGGGAACCAACAGTAAGGATTGAATATGTCCCAACAAGTGAATCAACTGTAACCAAACTTGTACCGATAATTAACTTCACAATAAAACCTCAACAAAACAACAAGACATAAAGAGCACATGATAACTACACCGGTAATCACAATAATTGGACATGTAACCTATTTGTACAAAGTCATAGAGGAACTGACCATCAAGAAGTATCAAAATAATAAGGAAGGTGATCACTTTAATTCAGGCAATTAAGGGTCAATGCAACACGTAGTAATTCGAGGAAAGCTAGAACCATCATATGGAGCATATAGATACAATTTAAGCAATCATTAAACTCAATCATAATAGAATACTCTCTACATATTGAACATAAGGACCTAAGAACCTTAGAAGATATTTCCCACAAATAAGTTTGAGCACACACTCGTCATCTCGCATGTACAGACTACAATTAGCATAGAAGATTTAATTCCTAAGGGAAAGTCCCCCACACAAGGTTAGGTAAGATACTTACCTCAAAGACGACAAACCGACACTCTATATGTACTTCTCAGGTGAAAAGATCTCCGGACGGCTCAAATCTAACCAAATTAACTTCAAAGCACAAACAAAACACATAAGAAACTATTCTGAACCATAAAGTCTCAATCTATAATAAAATTCAAAAACCGGTCCAAAAGTCGACCCCAGGCTCGCGCCTCGAACCTGACAAATTTTACAAAAATTGAATACTCATTCCAATATGATGTCAACCATACAAAATTTATTAAATTCCGATACCATTTGACCCCTCAATTCACGATTTTTTATTTTAGGAATTTTCTTCAAAAACAACCATTTTCCTCAACTCAAATCACAAATTAAACAATAAAAATCAAGACAAATTCATGGAATATAATCAATTCTAAGTTAAGAACACTTACACAATCGTTTTGCTTGAAAACCCCTCAAAGGATCGCTCAAAACCGAGCTTCACAAGTCAAGATATGAATAAAATAGTATAACCCTCGATTTGAGAATATATTCTACCTGCCCAGGGGTTGTTCTATGTGTTCGCAACCCTTATCCCACATTCGCGGTGAGTAGTATTCCTCGTCAGCGATTTCCAAACTAGTTCCCAACAACCTTTAGTATAATGGTCATAACTTTTTACATACAACTCCAAATGATAAATTGTTTGATGTTTCGAAAACTAAACACCAAGGGATATTGTTTCAGAGGTTGCTCCTTTCCTGATTCATTATATATCGTGAGATATAAGCCTCCAAAGTCAACCCTATGCCGCAGAGATTTTCGAACTCTTCCTGGACAGCCTGTAGTATAACTACCATAACTTTTTGTACACAAATCTAAATGATAAATATTTACATTTATGAAAACTAGACACAAATGGCTACAACTTTCATTCTTGGATCATCTCCAAATTCCTTATATATTGTGATACATGTGCCTCCAAAGTCAGACCTGTGCAACTGAGATTTCCTTCTTCACACGAAAGTACCTCTTCGCGAACGCGAAGAACAAACTTCCAGAAGCCAAATTCTTCTTCGCGAACTCGAGAGGCTTCTCCCGAATGCAAAGAACAACACCGAATATCAGATAATCAACATTCAAAGTAGCCCAAAATGATCCAAAACACACCCCAGTCCCTCGGAACCCCATCTAAACACACAAACAAGTCATATAACCTAACACGCGCTTGCTCGAGATCTCAAATCATATCAAACTACGCCGGAACAACGAATCGCACCATGAATTGAACTTAGAAAATTTCAAACCTTTTAACTTTTAAATTTTGCAGACAAGTCCAAAATGACATAACGGAGCTATTCCAACTCACGGAATTGCATTCCGACCCCGATATCACAAAAGTCAACTATGTGTCAAACTTCTCCATTTTCCAAACTCAACTTTTCCCACTTTCGCCAAAATGCCACGAATTACCCTACGAACCTCAAAATACGAATCCGGATGCGTGCCTAAGTCCAAAATCACCATAGTAAGTTGTTGAGATCATACACAACCCATTACGGAATCATTTACCCAAAAGATCAACTCTGGTCAAATTCTCATTGTTTCAACTTTCAAAACTAGTTTCCTTTTTCCAATTTGACTCTTAATCGTCTGTTAAATGAATTAAATCATGCACGCAAGTAAATACACATATTATGATGTTGTTCGAGACCTCAAACTATCGAACCAGATGTAATTTTTCAAAACGATCAGTCAGGTACACTAAAACACGGAGGAGTATATTTAAGGGACTATATTAATCCTATCCTAAAACATACAAGACTTGTTAATTATTATTCTCATGTTTTGAAGATAATAAGAAATGAGCACTCACCCCCCCCCCCCCCAAGTTGACCAAAATTAAAAAAAAAAGAATTTTTACTTACCTATACGCAACTGAAAATTTTATTACCCTCCCTACTCAAGTTTCAATTTAATTACATCATATATACAAATTTACCAATTATATTCTCTTTAGGGATTAAAAAATATCCTTTTATATTAAGAATCAATTTGTAATGACCCGACTGTTCATGTTGCTTTCTAGAACCCCGTTCCCCTAAATAATACTTTCCATACTTGTTTTTGTTAATTTATGACTTGCGAAGATGGTTGGTTCGGAATTTGGATTAGTTTGGATTGAAATCGGAACAATTGGTTCCTTAAGGTTGGCTTAAAAAGTCCAAGTTTGAATCTGGTCAATGTTTTGACTAAACAACCACAAAATAACGATTTAAAGGTTCCAACAGGTTCGTACAATAAAATTGGACATGTACATATGTCCGGATCAGGTTTTGGATGACCCGAGAATGTTTTGGCACGTAATAGTGAAAGTTAATTCATTAATGATCTTAAAGTTCTTTAAATATGTCACAACCCAAATCCCGGTCGTGATGGTGCCCGACACAATGCTAGGTAAGCCCGACCATGTTATCCATTAAACCAACCAATTATTAATTTTAGGTGATCAATTAAAGCTTAAATAGCAAGTGTTCATATCAAAATGATAAACGTGATAGTAGAAGCATATAAAATACGGTCCCAACCAAATTGTGGTGTCGCAAGTCTGAGCCTCTACAGATAAAATAGCTTATACAAACAAGTCTAGGCAAATGAAGGCAACAAAATGATAAATAAACAGGTTCTGCGGACGTCGGCAACTACCTCGTAGTCTCCACGGAATAGAAATGAATAAGCAGCTACGACAGCTCAACTGCTCTTTGGCACCTGTGAATCTGCACAAAAAGTTGCAGGGGAGTGGGGTGAGTATATTTCAACTCAGTGAGTAACAATAATAAACAATAACTGAAAATAAGAACTCCAGTACTATCACTATACACTTCTAAGGCAACCTCATAGGTAAGTCATCACTACGGTGAATACTTTCATCTCCAGTCCACATCTATCTCAACAAGGTCCCACACTAACCAAATCCTCACTCATACCGCTACGGTGTACAACCAACTCAATATATGTGAATATATATACATATGTCTATAATGTATAAGTATATAAGCACGTATACGGATATGTATAAGTATATTGCTGCGGCGTGCAGCCCGCTCCAATACATAGCCTGCTCCATTTAACGTCGACGACGCTTATTGGGGTGTATACAGACTTCGGAGGGGCTCCGTGGGCCCAAGCGCTATGATACTGCGGCGTGCAGCCCGATCCACATATATATTACTGCGGCGTGCAGTTCGATCCAATATATATACACATATATAACTACACTGTAGCGGCGTGCAGCCCGATCCCATAATATACTCCAGCGCCCACTGAGAATGTGTGCAGACTCAGACTCCGAAGGGCTCCTACAGCCCAAGCGCAATAATACTGCGGCGTGCAGTCTGTCCCACTTGTATATATTATTGCGGCGTGCAGTCCGATCGACATATATATCACTGCGGCGTGCAGTCCGATCCAATGCAGGTATATACATATAATACCTCATAATGGGTCCTCGGCCCTGTCCCAGTCAGTATAGAATTGGCCTTTCAGGCCCACTGAGCTAAATCAAGGAATTTCCACCCTAAGTAGTCTATCTCTCACAGTACACATCTAGTACTGGCCCACGATATGCTATACAACTAATTTTACGGCTGAGTGTAAGTTTCCAACATGATATAGGGGTCATCTAGCTCTACAAGTCCCCTAATACTCTACAGCTCGGTACAAGGCCCCAAACATGGCTACTAGCCCAATTACACAGTTATAATCCCATTCTCAGTCACAATACACAATACACTATTAGTCGGAAAGGACCAAGTCCAATTCCCCAATAACAATGTCACCACGCCCGTCATATGACGCGTGTCTCATCTCATCATAGCACTGTAAAGTGCTAGTATGGGGTTTCAAATCCTCAGTACATTATTTACTATCAAAACTCACGTCGATACGGTAGAAGTCTTAGTCCGCCTTGCGCTTGCCTCGCAATTCAACCGCCTTGGATGCCGAATCTGTTCAAAATCATAGAGAATACGTCAATATATGCAAATTACACACAACCCAGTCGAAATAACTCAATTTTCACCAAACCCGCAAAGTTGTCAAAACCTGACTTTTGGTACGCTTCTCAAAAATTAACGAAAGTTATATTTTCGGAACCCTTATCTCAACATGAGTCCATACATATAAAGTTTTTCAAAACCAGACTCTGTTTGCCTATTCAAATCGACATTTTACCAAAACCCTGGCTTAGGCTAAATTCCCCCATTACTTCATCCAAATTTCAGTGAAATAGAGGAGGATTCCAAGATAAAAACACATAATTGAGCCGTAAAATTTACCTCAGATGACAACCTGATGAAATCCCAGCAATTTCCCGTCACTTTCTCTCTCTAAGACTCAACAATGGTGTTTTATGAACGAATGGCCGCGTCTGAAATGTTTTGGACTTAAATTCACTACCTAGCCCTTTTACTCACGCGTTCGCGATGAACAAACACAGCAGCCCTCGATTTTTCTCTACAAGAACACGTGGCTTTCAGCCGCGTTCGCAATGACCAACCACCTCAGACCTACGCGAATGTGTGTCTGCCTTCACGTTCGCGATGCTCCCCAGGCCTTACCCTATGCGCTCGCGTCCTTCGCCTCGCGAACGCGATGAACAAAAATTCCCAACTCTCCGATACACTTTGCGAATGCATGGGCACCTACGCGAACGCGAAGACCAAAATTCTTCTGCAGAAATTGCAGCAGATCAGCTGCTCACTTAGGCTAAAAATGGTCCGTTTGGAACCCGAATTCATCTCGAGGCCCTCGGGACTCCAACGAAAACCACCAACATACTCCATAACACGATACAAACTTGTTCCCAATCATAAAAACATGCCCTTAAACACAGAAAACATCGAATCCAAGCAAATTTAAGCCTAAGTTTTCATTTAAACTTCCGCAACCAACATTTGATCAAAAACCCGACCAAACGACCTCCGAATAACCTGAAATTTTGCAGGCACATCCAAAATCTCCTAACGGAGCTACTACAACTGTCGGAATTCCCTTCTGACTCCCGGATCAAAATCTCACCTATTGATCGGATATCGCCAAATTCAACTTTATCCAATTCAAGCCTAAAACTACATCGGACCTCCAAATTCACTTCTGATCGCTCTCCTAGCTCATAAATGACCTCCCGAAGCTGACCAAATCATCAGAATTCAATTCCGAGCTCTCTAACTCACAAGTCAACATCCAGCTGACTTTTCTCAACTATTCCTTCTTTTAAGAGATTATTTGTCTCATTTCCAACCAAACTCGACCCGGATTGACTCAAACTCACCCAACATGCATATTGTAACATTAACAAGCATATAAGAAGGTGATAACTCACATGATGACGTGCCGGGTCATCACATTCTCCCCAATGTAAGAAAATGCTCGTCCTCGAGCGGGTTAAGAAATATACCTGGAGACTCAAATAGGTCAGGATACCTGCTCCGCATCTCCTGCTTGACCTCCCAAGTAGCCTCCTCGACGGGCCGACCTCTCCACTGCACCTTGACTGAAGCAATCTCCTTGAACCTCAACTTTCGAACCTGTCTACCTAGAATAGCCACTGGCTCCACATTATAAGATAAATCACCATCAAAGCTGAATCGTACTGAAGTACAGCACATGAGATGGATCCCCGATATACTTTCGGAGCATAGACACATGGAATACTCGATGAACACTGGACAAACTGGGTGGCAAGGCCAGCTCATATGCCACCTCCCCAATCCTTCTGGGTATCTCAAAAGGACCAATGTACCTAGGACTCAACTTTCCTTTCTTCCCAAACCTCATGACACCCTTCATAGGTGAAACCTTCGACAATACTCTATCACCAACCATGAAAGACAACTCTCGAACTCTACGTTCTGCATAACTCTTCTGGCGAGACTGTGCTATACGAAGCCTCTCCTGAATCAACTTCACTCTATCCAGAGCATCCTGAACTAACTCAGTCCCTATCAATCTATCCTCACCAGACTCAAATCATCCCACGGGAGATCTGCACCGTCTGCCATACAGCACCTCGTACGGGGCCATCTGAAAACTCAACTGGTAACTGTTGTTGTAGGCAAGTTCAGCAAGTGGTAAGAACTCATCCCACAAACCACCAAAGTCGATCACACAAGCTCGCAGCATATCCTCCATGTTCTGAATAGTGCGCTCAGACTGCCCATCTGTCTGAGGGTGAAATGCGGTGCTCAACTCAACCCGCGTACCCAGCTCCCGCTGAAATGCTCTCCAGAACTGAGAAGTGAACTGAGTGCCTCTGTCAGATATAATAGACACTGGGACCCCATGCAACCTGACAATCTCCCGAATAAAGATCACCGCCAACTGCTCCGATGAGTAAGTAGTACAAACTGGGATGAAATATGCAGACTTGGTCAGCCGATCAACAATCACGCACACAGAATCGAACTTCCTCAAAGTCCGAGGGAGCCCAGTAACAAAATACATGGTGATCCTTTCCCACTTCCACTCGGGAATAACCATACGCTGAAGAACACCGTCTGGTCTCTGATGCTTATACTTGACCTGCTGGCAGTTGAGGCACTTGGCTACATGCCTAACAATGTCCATCTTCATCCTTCTCCACCAGTAGTGCTGTCTCAAGTCTTGGTACATCTTCGCGGCACCTGGGTGAATAGAGTACCGCGAACTATGTGCCTCCTCTAGTGTCAACTCTCGCAAGCCATCTACATTGGGCACACAAATACGGCCCTGCATCATTAGAACACCATCACTGTCGATAGTCACATCTCTAGCATCATTGTGTAGCACTCTGTCCTTAAGGACAAGCAAATGTGGGTCATCATACTATCGCTCCCTGATGTGATCATATAAAGAAGACCGAGAAACAACACAAGACAACACTCAGCTCGGCTCTGAAATATCCAACCTCACTAGCCGATTGGCTAGGGACTGAACGTCATAAGCAAATGGCCTCTCCCCAACTGGGATATAAGCTAGGCTGCCCATACTGACCTCCTTTCGACTCAAAGCATCTGCCACAACATTGGCCTTCCCCGGATGATACAGGATAGTGATGTCATAATCCTTTAGCAACTCCAACCACCTCCACTACCTCAAATTAAGGTCCTTCTGTCTGAATAGGTGCTGAAGACTGCAATGATCCGTACACCTCACAGGAGACACCATACAGGTAATGCCTCCAAATCTTCAAAGCGTGAACTATGGCTGCTAGCTCCAAATCATGAACATGGTAGTTCTTCTTATGGGGCTTCAACTGGTGAGAAGCATTAGCACTGACTCTACCCTCCTGCATCAATACACAACCAATGCCAACTCCTGAGGCATCACAATACACAGTATAAGGATCTAAAGCTGACGGCAGTATCAAGATTGGTGATGTGGTCAGTGCTGTCTTGAGCTTCTGAAAGCTCTCCTCGCACTCCTCGGACCATATGAAAGGAACACCCTTCTGAGTCAATTTAGTCAAGTGTGAAGCAATAGAAAAAAATCCCTGAACGAATCGGCGATAATATCCTGCCAATCCCAAAAAGCTATGGATCTCAGTAACTAAGGTCGGTCTGGGCCAACTCTGCACGACCTCTACCTTCCTCGGATCTACCCGAATACCATCACGGGACACCACGTGTCCTAAGAATGCCACGGACTCAAGCCAGAACTCACACTTGGAGAACTTGGAATACAACTTCTCCTCCCGCAATCTCTGTAACACAACTCTAAGATGCTGAGCATGCTCCTCCTGGCTACGAGAGTACACCAGGATATCATCTATGAACACAATCAAGAAGGAGTCCAAATATGGCCGAAACACATTGTCCATCAGATGCATGAACGCTGCTGGGGCATTGGTACAAGAAACTCATAATGCCCATACCTCATCCTGAAGGCTGTCTTCATAATATCCAACTTTCTAATCTTCAGCTGGTGGTAGCCTTCGAGAATACCCTAGCTCCCTAGAGCTAATCAAATAAATCATCAATGCGAGGCAGAGGATACTTATTCTTCATTGGTACCTTGTTCAACTGTCTGTAGTCAATACACATCCTCATAGAGCCATCCTTCTTCTTAACAAACAGGATCGGTGCACCCCACGGCGACACACTTGGTCGAATGAACCCCTTATCTAGAAGTTCCTAGAGCTGCTCCTTCAATTCTTTCAACTCAGCTGGTGCCATCCGATATGGAGGAATGGAAATAGGCTGAGTGCCTGGTACCAAATCGATCCCAAAATCAATGTCCCTTTCTGGCGGCATGACCGGAGGTCTGAGGGAAATACATCAGGAAAGTCCCACACAATTGGGAACAAAATCAATACTGGGAGTCTGAGCTTCGACCTCCCGCACAAATGCCAAATAAGAAAAACATCCCTTCCCAACCATTTGTTGGGCCTTGAGAAAAGATACTACCCTGCTGGGTACATAATCAGTCATGCCTCGCCACTCAATCCTCTTAATGCCCGGTATAGCCAAAGTGACTGTCTTAGCATGACAATCCAGAATAGCATGACATGGAGACAACCAGTCCATGCCCAATATAACATCAAAATCAATCATGCTGAGAAGAAATAGGTCCACTTGGGTCTCTAAACCCCCAATAGTGACCATACAGGACTGGTATAAATGTCCTACAACAATAGTATCCCCCACCGGGGTAGATACATGCACTGGTAACTCAAGACACCCTCGGGTCGTGCCCAAATGAGGAGCAAAATATGTAGACACATAAGAGAAAGTAGAAGCAGGATCAAACAACACTGAGGCATATCTGTGGCAGACTGAGATAATACGTATAATGACATCATCAGAATCAGCGGCCTCAGATGGCCCTAAAGAGCATAATATATAGCTTGTCCGCCTGATCGGCCTCCCCCTCGAGGGCGACCCCTAGCTAACTGACCCTCACCCCTAGCTGGCGGGGTGGGTGCCGAAGTAGAAGGACCAGATTATGAGGGCTGACCCCTCTGCTAATATGACCTGGAAACAAGATGGGGATACTCTCTGCGGATGTGCCCAAACTCTCCGCACTCGAAGCAACTCCCCGGTACTGGGGGCTGAGACTGATAAGGACCCCAGCGCTGGAGTGTCCAGCTGATGAACTAGGCCGAGAAGAACCGTGTACAGATGGGGCCTATGAAGAACTCTGAGCTGGCATAGTGCCGAGAGATGGTTGGCTCTGGTGCAAACCCTGATAACCCTGGCTAGAAGACCACCTACGACGATCTAAGCGGCCCAACTGTGAAGACCAGAAAGAGCGACCCCGGCTCTGCTGACCCTGGCCTCTGGTCTGAGTGCCACTGGAACTAGTCGATCCTTGAGGCCTCTTGGCCTCCCTCTCATCCCTCTCTCTGCAACGATCTGTCTCTATGTCACAAGCGATATCCACAGCATCCTCAAAAGTACGGCTCAAAACCCTCTTTCGGGTCATCAGGATAATGATGGGATAGATAAGGCCGTCCACAAAGCGTCCAATCCTCTTTCTGTCGGTAGGAACCAACCACGGTGCATATCTAGACAACTCTATAAATATGATCTCATACTCTGACACTGACATGTCTCCCTGGCAGAGACCCTCAAACTGCCTACGCATCTCCTCTCTCTGAGATCGAGGCACCCACTTCTCCAAGAACATAGTGGAGAACTTTGGCCATGATAGTGGTGCTGCCCATGCTGGTCTGCGGCGCTCATAAGCCTCCCACCAAGCGAAGGCTGGCCCCTGAAACTAAAAGGTAGTGAAGGATACACCACTGGACTCCAAGATCCCTGCCGTATGGAGCATCCGACGGTAATTGTCTAGAACACCTTGGGCATCCTCGCCCGGAGCACCAGTGAACACTAGAGGAGATAACCCGCTGAACCTCTCGAGATGACGCTGCTCATCGTCAGTCATAGCTGGGACCCTGTCTCCCTGAACCTGATCTGCTAGCTGAATTGGAACCATAGGCTGAACAAGAGGAGCCTCAGGTGTCTGCAGGCCCTACACTACTGGCTCTGTAGTGCGTGTTGCGGGGGTCTGATGACCACCCCCGGTCCCTGATGCAGCTGCTGCGGTGGTAACTGATACCTCTTGTGCCAGGCTAGTGCAAACAGCTAATATCTGCGCCAAGGTCTCCTGTAGACCCGGAATGACGATGGGCACAGCTAGTGCCTGAACTGGCGCTGCTGGAGCCTCAGCAACTAGAGGCTGTGGGTCAGCTGGCACTGCCTCAGCTGCCCTACCTCCGCCACGACCACGGTCGCGTCCACGGCCTCTAGCAGGTGGTAGTGGTGGTCGTCCACCTCGTCCGGAAGCTCGAGTTCTCGCCATCTGCAAGCGAATAGAATGTCAAAGTTCAGTTTAAATCAAAAATAAACGCACGACAAGAATTCCAAGAATTAAAACTTTCCTAAATGGTTTGCAGCCTCCTGAGGATAAGTACAGGCGTCCCCGTACCGATCCACGAGACACTACTAAGCTGACTCATGACTCGCGAGACCTGTTAATCTAGGCTCTGATACCAACTTGTCACGACCCAAACCCCGGTCGTGATGGTGCCTGACACAATACTAGGCAAGCCCGACCATGTTGTCCATTAAACCAACCAATTATTAAATTCAGGTGATCAATTAAAGCTTAAATAGCAAGTGTTCATATCAAAATGATAAATGTGATAGTAGAAGCATACAAAATACGGTCCCAACCAAATCGTGGTGTCGTAAGTCTAAGCCTCTACAGATAAAACAACCTATACAAACAAGTCTAGGCAAATGAAGTCAACAAAATGATAAAGAAGGAGAAACAGGTTCTACGGACGTCGGCAGCTACCTCGTAGTCTCCGCGGAATAGAAATAAATAAGCGGCTACGACAGCTCAACTGCTCTCTGGCACCTGTGAATCTGCGCAAAAAGTGCATGAGAGTGGGGTGAGTATATTTCAACTCAGTGAGTAACAATAATAAACAATAACTGAAAATAAGAACTCTGGTATTATCACTATACAGTTCTAAGGCAACCTCACAGGTAAGTCATCACTACAGTGAATACTCTTATCTCCAGTCCACATCTATCTCAACAAGGTCCCACACTGACCAAATCCCCACTCGTAGCGCTACGGTGTACAACCAACTCAATGTATGTAAATATATATACATATGTCTATAATGTATAAGTATATAAGCATGTATATGGATATGTATAAGTATACTGCTGCGGCGTGCAGCCCGCTCCAATACATATAATGATGCTGCTCGCAGCCCGCTCTATTTAACGTCGACGGCGCTCACTGGGGTGTATACCGACTTCGGAGGGGCTCCCTTGGCCCAAGCGCTATGATACTGCGGTGTGCAGCCCGATCCACACATATATTACTGCGGCGTGCAGTCCAATCCAATATATATATACATTTATATAACTACACTGCTGGGGCATGCAACCCGATCCCATAATATACTCTAGCGCTCACTAAGAATGTGTGCAGACTTAGACTACGAAGGGGCTCCTACAGCCCAAGCGCAATAATACTGCGGCGTGCAGTCCGTCCCACTGGTATATATTACTATGCCGTGCAGTTCGATCCACATATACATCACTGCGGCGTGCAATACGATCCAATGCAGGTATATACATATCATACCTCATAATGGGTCCTCGACCCTGTCCCAGCCAGCATAGAATTGGCCTTTCAGGCCCACTCAGCTAAATTAGGGAATTTCCACCCTAAGTAGTCTATCTCTCACAGTACACATCTAATAATGGCGCACGATATGCTATGCAGCTAATTTTACAGCTGAGTGTAAGTTTCCAACATGATATAGGGGCCACCTAGCTCTACAGGTCCCCTAATGTTATACAGCTCGGCACAAGGCCCCAAACATGGCTACTAGCCGAATTACACAGTTATAATCACATTCTCAGTCACAATACACAATACACTATTATTCGGAAAGGACCAAGTCCAATTCCGCAATCACAATGTCACCACGCTCCTCACATGACGAGTGTCTCATCTCATCATAGCGCTGTAAAGTGCTAGTACGGGGTTTCAAACCCTCAGTACATTATTTACTATCACCACTCACCTCGATCCGGTAGAAGTCTTAGTCCGACTTGCACTTGCATCGCAATTCAACCACCTCGGATGCCGAATCTGTTCAAAACCATAGAGAATACGTCAATATATGCCAATTACACACAACCTAGTCGAAATAACTCAATTTGCACCAAACCCACAAAGTTGTCAAAACCCGACTTTTGGTACGCTTCTCGAAAAATTACGAAAGTTATATTTTCGAAACCCTTGTCTCAACACGAGTTCATACATATAAAGTTTTCCAAAATCGGACTCCGTTTGCCCATTCAAATCGACATTTTACCAAAACCCTAGCTTAGGCTAAATTCCCCCATTAATTCATCCAAATTTCAGTGAAATAGAGGAGGATTCCAAGATAAAAACACATAATTGAACCATAAACCTTACCTCCGATGATAACCGGATGAAATCCTAGCAATTTCCCATCACTGTCTCTCTCTAAGACTCAATAATGGTGTTTTATGAATAAATGGCCGCGTCTGAAATGTTCTGGACTTAAATTCACTGGCTAGCCCTTTTACCCTACGCGAACGCGACGCTACTCACGCGTTCACGTTGAACAAATGCAGCAGCCCTCGATTTTTCTCTACGCGAACGCGTGCCTGCCTTCGCGATCGTGATGTTCCCCAGGCCTTACCCTACGCGTTCGCGTACTTCGCCTCACGAACGCGATGAACAAAAATCCCCAACTCTCCGATTCACTTCGCGAATGCTTGGACACCTACACGATCGCGAAGAACAAAATTCTTCTACAGAAATTGCAGTAGATCTACTGCTCATTTAGGCTAAAAATGGTCCGTTTGGACTCTAGAATTCATCCAGAGGCCCCCGGGACCCCAACGAAAACCACCAACATACTCCATAACACGATTCAAACTTGTTCCAATCATAAAAACACACCCTTAAACACGGAAAACATCGAATCCAAGCAAATTCAAGCCTAAGTTTTCATTTAAACTTCCGCAACCAATATTTGATCAAAAACCCGACCAAATGACCTCCGAATGACATAAATTTTGCAAGCACATCCAAAATCACCTAACGGAGCTACTGCAACTATCAGAATTCCCTTTCGACCTCCGGATCAAAATCTCACCTATTGATCGGATATCGCCAAAATTCAACTTTAGCCAATTCAAGCCTAAAACTACATAGGACCTCCAAATTCACTTCCGATAGCCCTCCCAGCTCATAAATGACCTCCCGGAGCTAACCGAATCATCAGAATTCAATTCCGAGCTCTCTAACTCACAAGTCAACATCCAGTTGACTTTTCTCAACTATTCCTTCTTCTAAGAGACTATTTGTCTTATTTCCAACCAAACTCGACCTGGATTGATTCGAACTCACCCAATATGCATATTGTAACATTAGCAAGCATATAACGGGGATAATAGGGTGATAAATCACATGATGATGGGCCGGGTCATCACAAAATATGGTTTGGAGCAGGATTTTTATGTTATCCAGGTCCGAGAAGAATTTTGAGATCGAGAATATTTTCGTATTGTTATTTATGGACTGTACGAAAAATTTGGTATAAATCCAAGTAAAATAAGTGTGTTTCATTACATTGAACGTGAATAAAGAACTTGAAGTTCATAAGTTTGATTCAATTGGTTTTATTTAGCAGTATTTTGGGTGTTCCGAGGGTTCATGCGAGTTCGTTTTATGATTTCAAACATATCGGTATGTTTGGGTGGATACTCGGGGGCCCCGAGCGTCAATCGAATGAGGCTCAAATTAAGTTAGAAAAATTTAAAAGGAGTTGAACCTCTAGTTCTGTCATAATCGCACCTATGGTTGGCCAGTCGTAGGTGTGAGACTGTAGAAGTGGCCCACCAAGCGCATATACAGCCCAAGGCGAGGAGCCCAAGAATAGCATATATGGCTCCTCTTCTATAGAAGCAGGCCCCAAACCACAGATGCGGCCGTAGCTAGCCTAGTCAGATTCGCAGATGTAGACCTTCGCTCACAGAAGAGAGACCATAGATGCAGTCCCCTAACTGCAGGTGTGAAAATTGCCGAAGGCAGTGCCTTCATTTAATTCGGGAATGTGTCATTTTTGACACATTTCATTTATTCCTTGGGTGATTTGGGAGCTTTCAAAGAGGGGATTTCGGCTTAGCATCTTGAGGTAAGTTATTCATATTTAATGTGATTTTACCACATTGTTTAGGGGTATATTTGTAATAGCCCAATATTTTCTTTCCTTAATATAGTTATTAATTATGAAATTAGGGAATTATTTTTTCTGTGTAGCTATTGGGTCCAATATTAAGGCAATGAAATTTTTTTTACTATAATATATAAGATAGTGTATTAAATAAGTGATTAGTAGGTCAAATACTCATTTCAAATTGAGAACCAGATATATATATATATATATATATATATATATATATATATATATATATATATATATATATATATATATATATATATATATATATATATATATCACTTATTCAGTGTAACGACCCAGTCGGTCATTTTAAAAATTAGCATCCCGATCCCCTATTATCTATTGTCCCTGTGTTCATTTCTGCTATTTTGAGTTGATGGTTTCGTTTGGAGTTTCGAATAGTTTTGGGATACTTAGTCCCTAAATGAGAGTTTAAGCTTTAGAATTTAGACCATAGTCGGAGCAGTGTGAAGACGGTCTCAGAATGGAATTCCACTAGTTTCATTAGCTTCGTTGGGTGTTTTAGGCTTAGTGGCATATTTGGATTGTGTTTTGGAGGTCTGTAGCTTATTTAGGCTTGAAATGCCGAAAGTCAAATTTTTAAAGTTTTTGGTTCGATAGTGAGATTCTGATATCGGCGTCGAAATGAAATTTCATAAGTTGGAGTCGGTTCGTTGTATCATTTGGGACGTGTTTGCAAAATTTCAGGTAATTCGGACTAGGTTTGATATGCTGTTTGATCGAAAGTAAAAATTTAAAGTTTTGGAAATTCTTAGATATGGATTTGAGAGTGATTTGTCATTTAGTGTTGTTTGATATAATTCGAGGGTTGGTTGGTATGATATTTTAGGTTTGGCTGGTATGTTTGGTTGAGGTCCCGGGGGACTCGGGTGAGTTTCGGGTGCTTATCGGAAGTTGAATTGGACTTATGAGAAATCTGAAGGTTGCTGAAGTTCTAATATAACTGCACCTGTGGTTAGGGAATCGCAAGTGCGTGATCGCAGAAGCGATTGAGGAGCCCCAGATACGGCTATGCTCTTGGAAGCTAGATTTCGCAGGTACGATAGTTTGAGCGCACCTGCGAGACTGCAGATGTGTGTCCGAAGGTGCAAGGAAATGGCTGCAGGTGCGGAAACGTTGGGCCAGAACCTACATAAAGGTTCAGTCGCGATTTTTCCCATTTCTTACACATTTTCATCCGAATTTTGAGCTTTTTGGGAGGTTTTTTAGATAGGATTAAAGAGAGCTTTGAGGAGGTAGGATTTTTGGAATCCAAACTCCTTATTATGTATTTTCTACTGAATTAGGCAAGGAATATACGAGAAATAAGGGTTAAATTTGGGTGTTTAGGGTTTGAAATTGGAGACTTGGAATTGGGTATTTGAGGGTTGTTTATGGTTCGATTCTCATATTTTTGGTATGTATAAACTCGTGAGAGTGTGAGGATTCAAAATTTAAAACGTTTACCCGATTTCGACATGTGGGCCCAAGGGACTTTTTGGGCAATTTTTCTAATTTCGCGTATTAGCTTCGAATTAATTAGTTGAATTAGTTACTTGAATTAGAGTGAACAGGGTGAGCTACAAGGTGGCGAGGAAGGAAGCGAAGCTGGCGGTCATGAAAGCTAAGAATGCGGCGTTTGGTCGCATATATGAGGAATTCGGGGAGAACGGCGGGGACATGAAGTTATTCCAGTTAGCTA
This sequence comes from Nicotiana noctiflora, assembly GCA_032618575.1. Lineage (NCBI taxonomy): Eukaryota > Viridiplantae > Streptophyta > Magnoliopsida > Solanales > Solanaceae > Nicotiana > Nicotiana noctiflora. The sequence continues at coordinate 16,602 of JASVEL010004999.1, forward strand.
AAGTAAGGGAAAGGAAGGAGCGGGATCTAGACTCAGTTAGGTGCATTAAGGACGAGGATAGTAGAGTTCTGATGGGGGAGTCCCAAGTTAAGCAGAGGTGGCAGGCATACTTTCGAGATCTACTTAACGAGGAGGGGGATCGAAACATTAAGCTAGGGGAGTTGGGACATTCAGAGCACCATAGAGACCTTGGGTACTGGAGGCGCATTAGGGTGGAAGAGGTCATGGGGGCTTTACATAGGATGAGTAGGGGGCGAGCGACCGGGCTAGACGAAACCCCGGTGGAGTTCTGGAAATACGTGGGTAGGTCAGGAGTGGAGTGGCTCTCCAGGTTGTTTAGTGTGATCTTCAGGACCAAAAGAATGTCTAGTGTTGCAACAACTATAGGGGTATCAAATTAATAAGTCACACCATGAAGGCTTGGGAGCGGGTGGTCGAGGTGAGGGTGAGGGAGATACCATCTATATCCGTGAACCATTTCTGTTTCATGCCAGGTCGCTCCACTACAGAATCTATTAACCTTGTTAGGAGATTGGTGGAACAGTTCAGGGATAAGAAGAAAGACATGTACATGGTGTTTATCGACTTGGAGAAGGCGTATGACAAGGTCCCTAGGGAGGTGATATGGAGGTGCCTGAAGGCGATGAGCATACCGAAATCCTACATCAGATTAATCAAGGACATGTATGATGGAGCTAAGACTAGGGTTAGGATGGTGGGTGGCGACTCAGACCATTTCCCAGTGGTTATGGGGCTCCATCAAGGATCTACATTTAGCCCCCTCTTGTTTGCCTTGTTGATAGATGTTTTAACCTGACATATTCAAGGGGATGTTCTTGGTGTATGCTATTTGCTGATGACATAGTCTTGATAGACAAGATGAGGGTCAGTGTTAATGAGAGGTTAGAGGTATTGAGTCAGACTCTCGAGTCTAAGGGTTTCAAACTAAGCAGGTCTAAGACAGAATACCTATAGTGCAAGTTTAGCGCCGAGCCGAATGAAGTAGGCAGGGATGTGATGATTGGATCTTAGGTCATCGCCAAGAGAGACAGTTCATATAACTTGGGTCGGTGATTCAGTGGGATGGAGAGATAGACGGGGAAGTCACTTACCGTATAGGTGCGGAGTGGTCGAAATGGAAGCTTGCATCAGGAGTCTTGTGTGACAAGAAAGTACCACAGAAACTCAAGGGGAAGTTTTATATAGCTATGATTAGACCTACCATGTTGTATGGGGCAGAGTGCTGGCCAGTGAAGAACTCTCATGTTCAAAGAATGAAGGTTGTGGAGATGAGGATGCTCAGGTGGATGTGCGGGCTCACCAGGTTAAATAAGATTAAGAATGAAGTAATTCAGGAGAAGGCGGGGGTGGCCCCATTGGATGAGAATTTGCAAGAGCTGGGGCTCAGGTGGTTCAGGTATGTGCGGAGGAGAAGCCCTGATGCACTGGTGAGGAGTTGTGAGCGGCTGGCGTGGTCGGCATGAGTCGAGGCAGAGAGAGGCCTAAGAGGCATTGGGGAGAGGTGATTAGGTAGGAAATGGCTAGATGCGGATTTTTGAGGACATGGCCCTTGATAGGAAAGTCTGGAGGTCTAGTATCAGGGTTGTAGGATAGGGGCTTTTAGGATTTTTTGTACTCCATTTTCGGGGTGCGTGGGGTTTGGTAGGGCTTTCCATATATGATTTGTATATTGGATTGTGTCCCCTTATGGTAGTTACTATTAGATATTATTGCATGCCATTTTATTTATGGTTCTTTTATTTAGATAATCATTATGTCATCTCTGCTAGAGTTACTAATGCTCTTGTGTTTTTGTTTTTTGTTTTTATTTTTCCCTTTCCTTCCTTGAGCTGAGGGTTGGTTGGAAACAACCTTTCTGCCCTTCCGGGTAAGGGTAAGGCTTGTCTACATATTACCCTCCCCAGACCTCACTTTGTGAGACTATACTGGGTAGTTGTTGTTGTTGTAATTACTTTGAATAGATTTGGGCCATTTAGAGTCGGATACTCGTAGAAAGAGTGAGTTTCCAGATTGATTCGAGTTGGTTCGAGGTAGGTGGCTTGCCTAACCTTGTGTGGGGCAACTTCCCTTAGGATTTTGGTATTGTTGATATATGAAATTCTTTGTACGTGAGGTGACGAGTGCGTACTTGTGCTAATTGTTAAAGATTCGATTTTCCATTAGGTAACTATAATTGTGTACTTCTCCCCTGTTTACACTACTTGAAATTTAAGCCTACTGTTAGCTTAGGAAAGCATGTCTAAACGACTCAATTGTTTTACTTGCTCAAACTGATATATTTGAATTATGTGTAGCATGCTAGGTTAGAATTACCTGTTTACCTTGGTATGAAATTGGATTGAATTGAATATTCTTCGTATTGTTGCTGTGTGTTTACTCTAGGACTACGGGCGGTTTCCTAGTAGATCCCCCTTGCCTGTTTATTTGGGACTACGGATTGATATTCTGGTAGATCCCCCTGCACAGTTATATGGAACTACGGGACTACACCCAGTAGATTCCCCTACTATTGTCATGACCCAATTCCCAACCGCGATCGTGATGGCGCCTCTCGTGAATACAAAGCCAGTCAGAATAACGCGAATACCTTTTTTAGCAATTTTTGAGCTTTTAGCAAATTTAGAACAAGTGTAAATAGTTATAAAACATGAAAATAACAATATCAACATACGATACCAACCTGACACAGCCCAAACAGGGGTATCACAAGTCATGAGCTACTACAGAGTTTTAAAATAAGTCTACAAAATGTAAAGTCTAATACAATGGTCTGAAGGAAACTCAAAGATATGAAATAGGAGAGATAAGGGCTACCGACATCAACAACTACCTCGTTGCTCCGACTAGCCTCCGAATCTGGGAAGAATGAGTTCTCAGGGGTAGACTCCGCAATGCTTGTATCTGCACACATGGTGCATGGAGTAATGTGAGTACTCCGACCCAGTGAGTAACAATAATAAATAATAACTGAAAGTAAGAAAACACTTTACAACAAAGGTAGTTCAATATCATGCAATAAATTACTAAAAGTAGTAAAGATCAGTAAAAATCAAATAAAATCTCAGTTTTGAAAGCCGGTGAATAAGGTAAAACAACATTTAAGAAAAAAATAGTAACACTAGCCCTCGGCTCTGTATCAATTGCTCAACACAATAATAGCCCCTCGTGCTCAGTCTCTCTCAGATCATACTCAGAATAATATCATAGAATAATCGCTGCACCGTGCAACCCGATCCATACCTCGCTGCGGCGTGCAGCTCGATCCATATGGGTATCCGCGCTCTTTGTAGGGGTGCAGACTCCGGAGGGGCTCCTACAGGCCAAGCGTAGTACTGCTGTGGCGTGCAACCCGATCCACATAAATAACTGTTGCGGAATGCAACCCGATCCATTATATATATATATAACATCCTTATTGTTGGGTTCTCAACCCTTCTTACTCATTTTGGACACAATAGTATAAAGTAGGGACCTCAGCCCACATGGTTCCCTCATTTTAGGATTTACTCTTATAAAATTGGTTCACATTGTTTTAAACAAGTATTAAGATGACTGAGGATATGATTTTCAATAAGTAAAGCGAGGAAAATAATTTATAATACCCCTAAGGGTTCTACAAGTCGGCACGAGGCTCCAACCATGGCAACTAGCCCAAATCATGATGATAAACAAAACAGCTTAGTCAAATACGCGGTAAAATATCAAACGAGATGGCCAAGTCACAATTCCTAGTAGAAAACAACCCCGCGCTCATCATTAAGCATGTGTTTCTCCTTAATACAGCACTACGTTGTGAAAATCCTGGGTTTCGAACCTTCAGGATATCATTTACTATCATTAGTCACCTCAAGCCGGCTAAAATCCTAGCTCGCTATGTCCTTGCCTAGCAGATCGACCTACTCGTGCATCAAATCTGGTCAAAATCACAATGAATGCATTACAATAGGCTAAGGGAACATAACCCAATCGAAAAGACTCGAAAAATATCGAAAATCACGAAATTTGCAAAACGCAAGCCCCGCGCCCACTTCTCGAAAAATTAGAAAATTAACATCACCGGATTCCTTATCTCGCCATGAGTCTATATATATCAAGATTAGCAAAATCGGAGTCCATTTGTCCCCTTAAATTCCACTTTGAAACACCAAATTTCCAAGTCCGAGCTTTACCCCCTTTTGATGAATTTCCACAAATTTCTATGTTAATTCTACCATTAACTCATGTATTTAGGCCATAGAACTCACCTGCAATCACACCCAGTCGAAATCACCTTCACTTTCAGATCAAAATCTCTTAAGGTTGCTCAAAAATTGTGTAAATAAGACTTGGTTCGCAGATGAAATATCTAACAAAAACCTTCTGCCCAGGCTTATTTTCCTTTATGCAAACGCGATGGACCTCTCGCATTCGCGATGAACAAAATCCACCTCTACCAAAAATACCCTTCACGAACGCGATTGCACCCACGCAAACGTGAGGGTCTGGACCCTTAAGCTTACGTGAACGTGGACAGCACCATCGCGAACGCGAAGAGCAAAAGCCCTGGAACCCAACTCCTTATACGCGAATGTGTATGCCTTCATGCGAACGTGATGACTCAACACCTGATCCTTCCATGATCGTGAGGCCCAAGATGTGAACGCGAAGGCCAAAACACTGGTCCTGAAATTCTCTTCTACGCATTCGCGACTCACCAACATGAACGAGAAGACCAATTCTTCTGCAATAAAATAGCTGGAAAACCTGCAATCTTCAAAGGCCCAATTGGTGAGATTGACCATCCGAAATCACCCCGAGGCCCTCGGGACCTTAACCAAAAGCAGCAACACATCTTAAAACATCATTCAAACTCGCTCCGAACATCAAAACACATCCAACAATGCTAAAATCATCAATTCTTATCGAATTCAAGCCTAACTTTCTCAAAAACTTTCGAAATACGTATTTGATAAAAAACCCCGACCCAAACACCTCCAAATGACCTGAAATTTTGCACACACATCCAAAATCACCTAACAAAGCAATAGAAATTCTTGAAATTCTATTCCGACACTCGGATCAAAATCTCACCTATCATCCGGAATTTGCCAAAATACTAACTTCGCCAATTCAATCCTAATTCTACACCAGACCTCCAAAATCAATTCCGATCACACTCCTAAGTCACAAATCAACCTCCGAAGCTAGCCGAATCACTAAAAATCACATCCGAACCCTCTAACTCAATAGTCAACATCCGATTGACTTTTCCAAAATAAGCCTTCCTTTAAGAGACTAAGTATCTCATTTCCATCTAGAACCAATCCAATTTCAACTCACTCACCCAAGACTCCTATAATGAAAAATAAGGAAGTGGAATAAGGAAAATGGATGGTAACTTACGTGACGACGGGCCAGATCATCACAAGTATTAGGTATTTACATTTGGGGACTATAGATCGAATTTCGGTAGATTCCCGCGCACTATGAGTTAGACTACGGGATGACATCCGGGAGATCCAATGGGTATTTACATTTAGGGACTACAAGACGGTATCTTGGTAGATCCCCGGTTGCTGGATATTTATATTTGGGGCTACAGGACGACATCCTGATAGATACCCTATTGCTATCTCTATGTTGTGCTGTATTCTTTCTGTGATGTTCTCTCTCTATTGTAATTGTTGTTATTATCACTATTATACGATATTACTTCATACTGTTTCATTTCCTTATATATATGTATTTGACCAGTAGGGCCCTGACCTTGCTCGTCACTACTCGACCGAGGTTAGGCTTGGCACTTGTTGGGTACCGATGTGGTGTACTTATGCCCTTTCATGCACATATTTCTCATGTGCAGATCTAGGTTCTTCAACTCGGTCCTACTATCCTTGAGGCGAGGAAATTCTTCAGAGACTTCGAGGTATATCCACCACGTTCGCAGACCGAGGAGTCCTTCTCTATTCTCTATTGTAGTTATAGCTATCACACCTTCTTTTTTTATTATCCACTACTTACCCGAAGGTAATGTGCCACTAATTACTACTACACCCCGGGAAGGAATATAATAATAATAGGTAAGGTGGATGGTACCCTTGTTGCTAATTGTTGAGGTGGATGGTACCCATCTTCTTGTCTTCCACTAATTACCCATCTTCTTGTATTCCACCATGTTGTTGTTGAGGTGGATGGTACCCTTGTTGCTAATTGTTGTACCCCTGTGGTCTAGCATACGGTGCCATGTTGTTGGGGGTCTCATACCTCCCATATTTCCGGCGTTATACTGTGGCGAGGCGGCCTGTACTGCTGTTGAGTCTACTAACCCCAATTTTGATTTCCTTGTCTTTAACCCTCATAGTTAGCCACATAGTTCATATTTTCAGGGTGCTGATAATGATGATCATGCTCTATATTCCAGGAATTACCAATTGGTTGGCTAATGCAAGATTCGCACAAGCCCCCATTGGTAGTATCTAATATATGTACCTGCTGCTTAACCCCTGATTGCTCCACCTTTTTGGTGAGGATGACCATCTGTATAAGAGAGTCACCATATTTTCCGCCATAGTGTTTGAAGGATTAAGAGGCACTGAGTGCACCACTGGAGTGATAGGTGCATTTCTAGTTGTCTATCCCGAATTTTGTGCCAAGTCAACAACCGTCAAATTTTAAATCAAAAGTTGGATAGAGAGAAGATCGACTTCAATAAGAATCTTTGTATTTCTGTCAATGGCAATTGATAATTCCGTTAATTCCCTAGCAACGGCGCCAAAATTTGATCACGCGCAACTATGCCTTATAAAAAGAACCCTGCGGACGTTGCAAATATAACTCGAGTATTACGCCCAAGGCCGAATCCATAGAGAGTTAACCTATCAATCATTTTCTTCAGACACACTAACTCTTCATAATCCAAATATTCAAATCTAAGTTGAATGTTTCTTTAACAACTACGTTTGCAAGTAACTAAATAACTGTAAACTAAACTAATATGGTTGTAAACAATAATGAGAAGAAGCTAAGGCAATGATTTCCCCTATTGATAGAATCCCTTCTGTTTATTCTCGTACAAATTTACCAACACATCTCTAGCAATCATAAACGCTCATCTTACCATAAATCACCCCCGAGTAATCACATTAATTTACTATTGCACTCTCCCGAGATACACTAGCTTCCATTAATTAGCACAATTCACTTTAGATTACACCCAAGGCTTCGTTATCTATAATCCCGCCTTTAAACCTGCAATTATAGATTCCTCTAATAATCTAGGAGTGGTGTTGTTCAACAAAAACCTAAATATGCACTCTTTTCCAAATTATGCACACCAAATAGGCACAACTAATTGAGGATCTTGTCAATTAACTACAACAAACACGAAGTTGAACAAATAAAGATTAAACTAGCAATTTGTATTCACATAAACAAGAAGTTCATCATCCAATATGTTCCATCAAAATCTTAGACAAGGAATTTAGCTACTCATAGCTATGGAAAAATAAACTAAGATAGAATTCGTCATAAAAATCGAAGAAAAGAAGAAAGATGTTTGGAGTATTCTCTAACAAATAGTTTCCCTTGCCAAGATACTCTGAAAATCAATTCATTCCTCTCTTAGGTGAAGTCTAATGTTTTAAGTAGGGGTTAGGTCTAAAAATTGTGTCTTTTACACTTTGACCCCTGAACTTTTCTGCGCCTGCCGCGGTTCTACCGCGGTCACGGTAGAACCGCGGCCAATGACCGTCTCTGAATCCTTGAACTTCTGCAGCTGCCTTCCACCGCAGTTCTGCCGCGGTCGCGGTAGAACCGCGGCCAAACTGCTTCTCTGAATTTTCAGGGCTGACAGGGCGTGTTCCATTGTGAATTTACACATTTGGCCTCTTTTCTACAATTTTGACTCCAAAATTGCTCTTTAGCCTTCCTTAGACATATATCATCTGCAAATCATGAAAAGCATTAATAAGAGCATTTTGCTATCATATTTATTATCAACTACATAAGAATGTGATTATTTAAGACGTAATTATAGTCTAATTCACCTATTATCAATCGTCTTTTTTTAAAAAGAAACTGGTGATATGCAAACAATTCGAATAATTACTAATATTGAGGTTAAGATAAGGATGAATTAGGGGATTAATCATCATGATGGGAGTAATGATGTGAGAGTAATTAGATTTAAATGTTAGAGAATGTTTTAGTATAAGTCACAATGGCGTAACGAAGCCACCGTCTCGGCAATTATTTTTACACTCAACTGTGTATTAGTTTTATTAATTGAACTGGAAATTGACTTCATTTTTACTCGTCCTATGATTATGGAAATTATTCACCGAGACTAAATAGAAAGTATTATTCATTATTTTAAATAGATTGAGGCTATTGGAGGCCGTTTAGTTGGTGTTTTAGACATCGCAAGGTTTGAGGACTTCTCGTTAGTGAGGTAAGTGAGACTTTAAACTTTGGTTCTTGCTTTTTCAGAACTCGTTTGAAAGTATGTTGTTTTTTCTGCCTAATCCATATGTTGGGACAAGCGTACGCTTGGAAGAATTGGTGGTCGTTGACTAGCCACAAATATATATTATTTTTTAAAATACTAACATTATTTAATTAGTTATTTTTTGATGTGGTGTGATGTGGCGTAGCCATGTGCTATGGCGTTCGGGCGTTAAAAATTATTTCTCTGCTGTCGTAACATATATTGGGGCATTGTGTATGGCACTGCTATAGATTTGGGGCATTGTGTATGCCGACGTTACAGATTTGGGGCATTACGTATGTCTACGATATAAAATTTGAGTTATTTTGTAAACCACCGATACAAATATGTGGCATTGTGTATGCCGCCATTATATATTTGGGGCATTGTGTATGCCCCCGATATAAATTTTGTGGTATTGTGTATGTCGCCGTTGTAAATTTGGGACATTTTGCATGCCGCCATGGTAGATTTTGGTCATTATGTATGCTGTCGTGGACTCGTTGGGGTGTTTGGTTAATTTCCTGCACTGCTGTTGTCAAACCTTCTTTTTTACTATACCTCCGGAAGAGTGTAAAGGAGTTTTTTCAAATGAAGGACAATCGAAACGGAATTCGTTTATTAAGAGATTCAGAGTCGCCACTTAGGAGATTTATGGTGTCCCAAGTCACCGGTTGAATCCCGAATCGAGAAAATTATTGACCCTGTTTAACAGTCTGCGAACCAGAAATCCGAGTGAGGAATTCTATTAACTCGGGAGAAGGTGTTAGGCATTCCTGGGTTTCGTGGTTCTAGCACGGTCGCTGAACTGCCATATTTGGATTAACTTATCTAATTTTAAACAATTATAAACCTATGTACAAATTTTAACTTTTTAACCGCTTTTATTCATATATTAGAGAGAATTGCAATGTCGTTAAAATACATCTCGAACCACGTCACATAAATGCACCCGTGATTTTTGATATATTTTAACTTCGTTGGGATTTGGATTTAGGTCACATAAATGTGCACCCGAATTTAGGAAAGTAATACTATTAAACTAACGTGCCTAAAGCTTTTCGCGTTTGCAATTTTGCGAGGGCCATAAAATTTACTAAATGGCACGCCTCGTGTTCTAAGGATCAAAATAATATTAATTAAATGAGGGCCATACAATTAAAATTTTTGGCATGACACACATTAAATTATTAAAGGGCCTAATTAATTAAGAAATTTTTACATGGGTATACCATATAGCAAACCTTATTACCAACCATGTTTAAGGTTTGTGTTTATTATATTTAAGCATATCAAGTTTCAATTTATGTACCATAATTCAAATTAAGGCATTAATTAAGTTATCATTTATTATAGGAGTGTATTTAGGGATAAAATCTCCCAAATTACACCCAACCCTAAAACTCTTAATCTATAAAAGGAAGCTAAGGAAAATACACAAGGAGGAGGAACGCATATACTCTGAAGAGTTACGCCCAAAATACACAACCCACCCCCCTCGGATCATCTTCCTCAACACACCCGCCCGAATGACCTGAAAATGTGCGGACATATCCAAAATCATATAACGAAGCTACAGAAATTGTCGGAATTTCATTCCAACATTCGGATCAAAATCTTACCTAACGTTCGGATTCGCCAAAATTTCAAACTTTGGCATTTCAAGCCTAATTGGGCTACGAACCTCCAAAATACATTCCGAACATGCTCCCAACCCCGAAATCACCTAACGAAGCTAATGGAACCATCGGATTTCCATTCCGAGGTCACCTTAATTCTTTTCCGGCTACGGACCATCTTCTATCTTTAAAGCTCTCATTTAGGGACTAAGTATCCCAAAATGCTCCAAATTTCAGAACCGACTCTCCCGACAAACCACAATAGCAGAAATGAACTTAGGGAAACAGTTAAATTGGGGATTGGGGCATAATTTCCTAAAACGACCGGCCGGGTCGTTACACTATCTTTACTTCAGATATTTCCAAATCCCTTTGGAAATCAAAGACTTGATCTTCCAACCTTTCTATCAATCTTTTATCCGATTGACTTCTGGGCTAGTTTTTAGCATCTTCTATTAATTGTTGGACTTGGGCTTTTAGCATATCATTTTCTTGGGCTAGCTTGTTCCTTTTCCCTTTATCAACATCAGATTGCAAGACATTTTTATACTTCAAGTCTGAAACTTGTTGTTTCTGCCTACCAATTTCTGCCTGATAATCTTCTTCTCTTGCCAACCAATTCCACTGTTCTTGCGAATCATCCGTGAACTGTTGGACATGGGCTCTTTCAACAGATTTCTAACGAATCTGGAACCTTTTCCCGAACCAAACATTATATTTTGGGTCTACCTTACCCTTAGCCAGTTCTCGAACCATAGTCTTAGGCTCAAGGAATCTACATTCATGCCACAGCTTTCTAATCTTTTCTTCGGGGAATACAACTCTTGGGCTCAATTCAATGGCGTGCTTGCTTAGATCTTCATCAGTAGGAATAACCTGGAATCTTCCTAGCTGACGCTGTCACGCCCCAAATCGAAGGACATGACCGGAGCCTGACCGGGTAACCCAGTCAAGCGGACCTGTGTGCCTTTCATTCCCACGTGTTACCCCTGTGTTGATTGTTTCTCATTAACCAAATACCTTACCAATTATAAACAATATACAAACATAACCATGCGAGTGATTCATTAACAAGTTTACATTTTTTACAACGCCCAACATAATATATATATGATCCTGGAATCCCACAGCTTACATGTCTACAGAACCTCTAGGATACAAAGAACGATACAATACTTGCTGGTAATAAGGCTCCGGCTATACCTTACATAAATCAAAATAAAGTCTAAACAAGAGTGGCATGAGCCACGTAGGGCCTCGAAAGGATAGGGGCTCACCAAAACGGGCAGTGGAAGATGAAGGATGCTACTGCTGATGAGCTGAAGTACCTGCTACTGATTCACCTACAATCATAATACGAATGTAGCGTCCCCGGGAAAAGGGACGTTAGTACACTGGGATTGTACTGGTATGTATGGGCAAACTTTGTCCCAAGTAAACTAAAGCCATTAACAAGAAATCACAATGATAATACATCCAATGAATTACATCAAGAATCAATTAAGCCAGCCAACCATGTTTTCCACATTTTTCCTCATTTCAGATAATTCTCAACAAAAAGCACGTTTAAGATTAGCAAGTAGAACAACCACAAATCAATCACGTAAAACACAAGTAGTCAAACAAAGGGGAAATCAAGCCCCACAGGTTGCAAACTCTCCTGCTGTCTTCTTTCACAATTTCACATTAATGATTTTATATCAAATTTCAATAGCAATTTCGATCGCTTTCCATCCTTATTACCTCGTCCACCCTTATTACCTCGGCCACCCTTATCACCCCAACCCACACATTATTCCATCATGTTGCGGCGCGCAACCCGATCCCACCGTACAATTTCAATCACAACAATTACAAACAGCAAATAAGGCACTACACCAAATTACACAAATTCAAATAAGCAACTTATAATTCGATTCATATTCTCAAGTACTTTTCAAACTGATATCACAACCAAGTTACCATGTTTCTATATTCGAGAGTACTCACACAAGTATGTTCAACAATTTTCCACAATTCAAGTGTTTCATCTCTTTCCACAATAAACCATATATGCCACCACAATAATGGTTCTCAGTTCTTTTCCAATTCCAATTCCCTTGTCATCTTTCAATTCATATTTCATACCATACCGAATGTAGTTCAATCATCAATTGAATACCCAACAATGATATCAAAGGATCACATACAATTTCTCAAATTAACACATGCCAAATAATTGCACACATATGGGTGATTTTACAAGAATCAAAATTAGCCATACATACCTCGATTGAGCTTTCCTTAAGTTGCTACAACACTCCAAAAATTCTAGTAATTCCAATCTACTATGAGACATAACAAAATTAAACATATATTAGAAAGATATTCATGAAACTAGCTCATTTGAGCATTTTATCAAATACTAGTTGCGCATCTTGATTTCAAATCCCCTTTTCAAGAATTTCTTCATTCCCTAACCCTATCTTTACTTATTTATGTTCATCAATCTTCCCACAACTCTATTTTCACAAGCATGCATACATAACACTACCATACCAAAAATCATACCTCAATAACACATCTCACAACCTAACATAACCTAGGCTAGGAAACCATGGCTCCCAATCACCCTCCCATGAGTTCTAATGTATGTATTTTACATAAATAATCACCATAGAGTAGTTGGAGATGATAGACATACCTCTTGTAGTAAGAATTTTAAGAATCCCCACTTGAGGTGTTCTTGAAGAATTCAAGAATTAGAAGGAAAATCTAAGAAATATGAAGATTAATCCTTGTTAGTAAAAGTGTTTAAGGGGTAGAAATTACTCAAATAACTATAAAAACCTTACCTTAGATCATAAGGATGAAGTTTGGGATGAAACCCTCTTGAGAGAGCAAGTCATAACCCCAAAAATGAGTTTGGAACACTCTAGGCCGGTCTTTGGGGTATTAAAACTATCCGGGTGCGCGAAGTGTTGCCCATATGCGCGAAGTGTGCAAGCTTCACGCATTGCTTGGCGCATTTTCCTAAGCATTCTGCCTCAGCTGCGCTAAGTATGCGCGAAGTTCATTTCGCACAGAATTTCGCGCATCTGACACCTGACTAGTAAAATGATCATAACATTATGTATACACCTCCAAATGACGAACGGTTTGTTGCATTGATCCTCACACAAATACTTATATAACTGGAGATATGATCGTTCAAAGTGGAGCCTTATGTGAATCCATTTGGAATTTTGGCCTATTTCGAAAATTTTCCCATTTGGCGTACACCTAGGCTTCCATTTAGACCTCACATAACGTACCATAAGACTTATACTCATATTTACTAATTCTAATTTATGTCCACCATATTAATAGTATATAAAAATAATATAATTAGCCTATGTGGTACCACCGAATCCTATATTACTTAGCGAAATTTTCTGCGGCCTTACATTCTCCCCTCCTTAGGATCATTCGTCCTCGAATGAGGAGTATAGTCTTTCCCAAACACTTTAACATCACACATGTCTTTTCTAACCTACCTCCAGTCTCAAAATTTTAACTAACTCATAAATTTTTCAAAAATTTTGGCAGAGTTTAATTTGTAACTAGGCCTATCCACCTGCCAGAGAATCACCAAAATCGTCTTAACCACACATCCACAAATGTATATAGCACCACAATGTATATATCCACAATCCTAATCCCAGTGTTACAAGCACTACATTAACATATGGATACCAGAACATGGACTGCACAGTTTTACATCAAAATACCTATATGGTACATTCCAAGTCAAAACTAACTTGTATTCAATCAAACGAAATGTAACGACCCGGCCCATCGTTACGGGAATTACCACCACTTTACCTTTCATTTACATATCTTATGCTTTTATATCAGTATTAGAGTATATCGGGGGAGTTAGGAGTGATTCGGGTTGAAAATGAAGCAAATAGCATGTTTGAAGGAAGCTTGAATATGAGAAGTCAACCTAGAGTTGACTATTGAGTTAGAGTGCTCGGAATCGGATTCTGATGATTCGACTAGTTTCGGGGGATTATTTATGACTTAGGAGAGCAATCGGAATCGAACTCGGAGGTCCGGTGTAGTTTTAGGCTTGAATTGGCGAACGTTGAATTTTGGCGAAAAACGGATGGTAGGTGAGATTTTGATCCGGCGGTCGGAATGGAATTCCGACAATTTTTGTAGCTTCTTTATGTGATTTTGGATATGCCTGCAAATATTCAGGTCATTCGGACGTCGTTTGATCGGGTTTTGGATTGAATGTTAATTTTGGAAGTTTTGAAGAAACTTAGGATTGAATCCGTGTGAAAATGGTCATTTTGATGTTTAGGATGGTGTTTTTATGATTGGAACAAGTCCGTATCTTGTTTTGGAGTATGTTGGTGATTTTCGCTGGGGTCCCGGCGGCCTCGGGATGAATTCGGACCATCAACCGGCATTTTAAACTTGGCAAAATCTGCAGAAAATTGCAGGTTACTGTGCAGGCATTTAAGCCTTCGCGTTCGCGTGACATGGGTCGCGTTCGCGAAGGCCAGGTGAGTTGAAGCATCGCATTCATGAGATAGGGGAGCACGTTCTCGAAGAAGGACTAGGCAGACCTACTCGTTCCCGTGAAGACCTACGCGTTCGTATAGAAGTGAAATCAGGCGGCTGGGGAAATGAGCATCGCGGACGCGTGAATGGGCGTCGCGTTCGCGATGAAGTAACAGAGCAGGGCATCGCTTTCGCGTGAAGAGCATCCCGAATGCGTAGAACAAAAACGTTGTCAGTGAATTAAAAATGCAGAAACAGTGTAGTCGCGGGTTCATTCACCCAATACACAATTTTGAACCCTAGAGAGAAGAAATCATGGGGAAAACACTGGAAAATCATCGGGTATTCATCGGAGGTAAGTTTCTTGACTCAAAAACATAATTCTATGGTAGAATTAACATCAATCTGCACGAATTTGGGTAGAAATTGTGAAGAATTGTGGCCTAGGTATTGAAAACGAGATTTTGAGTTTTCAAAAGGCCATTCAAAATCCGATTTCAATAAATTTTATATGCACGGACTCGTGGCGAGACAAGGATCGCATTGGTATAATTTTCTGAATTTTTCGGACAGCGTGCCCGGGGTCGGGTTTTTACCAACTTAGCGTATTTATGCGTTTTTCATGTAAATTGAAATGAGTTATGTTTCTTTGACCCGTAAATGACACAATTATTGTGGTTTGAATAGATTCTACATGCGAGGCTGCGAATTCTAAAGGAAAGGGCATTGCGGACGAGTCTACGACCGGCTAGAGGTGTATAGTTTGTGTATATGGTACCCTGAGGGTTCGAAACACCGGCTTAGCACATTGTGACGCTAGTAGGGCGTGGCTCTCACCCCGTGGCAGGTGCGGGATTGATTATGACTGGGGATTGAGACTTGGTCCATCCCGGATATAGATAATATGCTATTAGTGATGGAAATACACTGTGTTTGACATATTTGTGGGCTGTAAGCCTTGTTTGGGCCCTTGTGCCGATCTGTAGTATCCCTAGGGGATAGTATTTATGTGATAACTGTACTTGCTTAATCACTGATCTCAGTCCTGGAATTTGAAATCACAGTATTGAAATGCTAAGTCATCGGTTTTTGCAAATTAAATAAAAGATAAATTATTTTTCATAAATTATGAACTGCAAACTGGAATTAAGAAAAATGAATTGTTTTGTGACTTATTTGATTATTGTGGACTGAGGATGGATCGGGCTGCACGCCGCAGCGGTTATTATGATATGAGGATCGGGCTGCATGCTGCAACGATATTTGCGCTTGGTCTATAGGAGCCCCTCTGGAGTCTGTACACACCCCTAGTGAGCGTCGTCGACATTAAATGGATTGGGCTACATGCCGTAGCGGTTATGTGCATTGCATTGCATCTTTATCTGTTGAAGTATTCTATGGTAGCTATATTGTACTGTTGATGCTAGTTCGTAGGAGATTCAGATTGTAGTTTAGCTTCATATTGTGGTATTCTGTGGATTTCCTACTTTTAGCTGCTTTTATATATTTATTACTCACTGAGTACTTAGTACTCACCCCTACTCCCTGCACCTTTTGTGTGCAAACTCAGGTACTCAGGAGCAGTAGACAGGCATTTCCAGCATTTACAGAGTCATACCGAGTTGTTGAGGTAGCTACCGACGTTCGCAGAACCTGGCTTCTCCTCCTCTTTCCAGTTGTTATTTTATATTCAGACTTCAATATTTCTATACAATATTCTCTATTTCTGTTGGGTTTTGTTAGTGGCTCTAGACTTGTGACTCCGGATCTTTTGGAGTGTCAGTTGTTTTCACACTTCTCAGTATTTTTATTCATTATTATTATTATTGGAGTTCTTTGACTCATATATTCTTCTTGTGATGTCCATTTGGGACTGATATTCGTTGTGATAAGTAATTGTTGGTCTGGCTGGTCTAGCTTAATTATTGGGCGCCATCACGACCGGATTTGGGTCGTGACATGTTGGTATCAGAGCCGACTCTCTGGAGTACAATGGGTGGGTACTCACAACGAGGACGTTGTGTCCTTGTTGGTGGGGTGAGTGGTATTAGTGGTATCAGCGGGTAGCTGTAGCTTGTAGCTCACAGGAGTCCCACATCGGAATCGAGAGGGAGTCCTGGGCTAGTTAAGTAAGGGTGTTGGACCACCATGTGCATAGGCCTTTTCCCCAGTCGACCAGCTGGGGAGGAACAAAACCATGCGGGCTAGGCCCAAAGCAGACAATATATGCACAGTGGTGGGCCGGGTCATTACAATTGGTATCAGAGCCCAGGTTACAAGGACTCGCGAGTCATGAGCCGGTTTAGTAGGCTTTCGCGGATCGGTACGTAGACGTCCGTATCTATCCTCAGAGGGCTACAGAACTTTAGGAAAAACCTAACTTTTCTTGGATTCATATCGTGTGATTTATGTTATCGTGAAACTAAACTTTTCCCTATTCTATTCTCTCGCAGATGGCGAGAATATGTGCTAGCGGACGTGGCGGACGACCACCATTGGCACCAAGAGGCCATGGTCGTGGTAGAGGTAGGGCAGCAGTACCAGCACTTGCTGACCCACCAGTTGACCAGGCTCAAGGTCAGGTTCGTGCACCAGTGACCCAGGTTTAGGATCAGGTTCCAGCTGCAGACGCTCCCGCAGCTCAGGTTCAGGCACCGGCAGTTCCCATTATGATACCAGGTCTTTAGGAGACTTTGGCTCAGATTCTATCAGTATGCACTGGCTTGGCTCAGGTAGTTGCAGCCTCTACCGCAGCGTCTTCTTCACAGGCAGGGGGAGGGAATCAGACCCCCGTGGCTCGCACACCCGAGACGGTAGTACAGGGTATTCAAGCACCTGGGGCATCTCCAGTTCAGCCAGTTGTACCCGTTGCAACTCATGTGGTTCCAGTTATGCCCGACGATGAGCAGCGTCTTTTGGAGAGGTTTGAGAGGCTACAGCCTTCGGCATTCAGTGGTGTTGAGGGTGATGATGCCCAGGGTTTTCTTGATAAATGTTAGCGTATGCCTCGCACCGCGGGTTTTCTGGAGTCCAATGGTGTTTCTTTCACCACGTTTCGGTTCACAGGTGCAGCATTTCAGTGGTGGGAGGATTTTGAGAGGCGTAGGCCCGCCGGGGCAGCGCCCCTCACTTGGCAGCAGTTCTCCACGGTATTTTTGGAGAAGTATGTGCCTCAGTCCCAGAGAGAGGAGTTGCGTCATCAGTTTGAGTGGCTGAAGCAGGGGGACATGACGGTTACTCAGTATGAGATGAGATTCAGACAGCTAGCCCGTCATGCCATGTGGATGGTTCCTACAGACAGAGAGAGGATCAGGAGATTTATAGATGGCATTATTTATCCCATCCGTATATTGATGACTAGAGAGAGAGCTTTGGCAGTTACCTTTGAGGAGGTGGTTGAAGCTGCCCGTCATACTGAGACAGATCGCCGCAGAGAGCGGGAGGAGAGAGAGGCTAAGAGGCCTCATGGTACTGGCAGTTACATTGGTGCTCCGTCTAGGGGCCAACCTCAACAAAGCAGGGGTCGTTCTTTCAGATCTCATTAGTCTGGACGTGCAGAGTCCAGTGGAGTTTCATTAGATCGTGGTCGTCAGGGACATCAGGGTTATCAGGGTTAGCAGGGCCGTCAGCAGACTCAGCCTGCATTGAGTGCTCTTCCAGCTCAGAGCACTGCCCCTGTTTCCTTATCATAGGATTCATCTACAGCGAGGGGTCCTCAGCAGCACCTTCTTCCATCTTCGGGCCGTTGCTTTGAGTGCGGCGACTTGGGCCATATCATGAGAAAGTGTCCTCAGTGGCTTCGTAGGCGGTCTCACCAGAGGGATCAGCCCTCATCTTCTACTCATGTTTCTTTAGCGCCAGCATAGTCAGCTAGGACTGGTGGCCCGGTAGCCAAAGGTCGCCCTAGGGGCGAGGATCGTACTGGTGGAGGCCAGGCTAATTTCTATGCTCTTCCGGATAGGAAGGACGCTAGTGCCTCAGATACTGTTATTTCAGGTATTATCTTAGTCTGCCACATGGATGCTTCTATCTTATTTGATCCGGATCCACATATTCCTATGTTTCTACTTATTTTGCACAACACTTGGGTATGACCCGTGGTATTCTTGCTTTGCCCGTACATGTGTCTACCCCGGTGGGGGATACTGTTGTTGTAGATCAGGTATATCGATCCTGTCTTACCACTATTGGGGGTCTGGAGACCCGAGTTGATTTATTACTAATGGGCATGGTAGATTTCGATGTGATTATAGCCATGGATTGGCTATGTGACGACCCAAAGGGTCATCACTTATTTAATTAATCATTTCGAGCTTCTGATGCCTTGAAAACCTCATTTTATGTTGCCTCGATTTACGTGCATGATCCGAGCATGTAGCCGGAAAGATTTTGTGATAGAAAATATGAATTCTATGAGAAATTTGGATAAAAATGATATTAATATTGATATGGTTGACTTCGGTCAACATTTTTGGTAAACGGACCCGGACCCGAGATTGGATGGTCCCGAAAGATCCGTAGGAAAATATGGGACTTGGACATGCGTCCGGAGTCGAATTCCGAGGCCTAGAGCCCAAGTTATGAATTTTTATGTGAAATTGTTTTTGATGTAATTGTTAAAGGAAAATGAATTAATTGACCTTGGTATCGGGCTCGTATTTTGGTTCCGATGCCCGGTACAAGTCTTAAATATTATATATGTGATTTCTGTAAAGTTTGGTGACATTCGGATGTCGTTTGAGATGTTTTGGACCTTGAGTTCCAAGTTAGGAAGTTTTGAAAACCAAAAGTATGAAAATCATGAGTTTGAGGCTTGATTTGATGAAAACGAGGTGATATTGGCGATGTGATCGCACGAACAAGTTCATAATGTGTTTTTGAGGTTGTGTACATGTTTGGTTTGGAGCCCGGGGGCTCGGGTAAAGATTTGATAGGCCGTTGGATGAAATTCTGAATTTTTGCACTGCTGGTTTTTCACCCAGCTGTTGGCTTCGCAATTGCGAAGTATTTCTCGCAATTGCGAAGGGGGCAGTACAAGGCAGGGCTCACAAATGCGAACCGTGATCGCAAATGCGTAGCCCCATTGACCCAGCCTTGTTCGCAAATGCGAACAATTGTTCGCATTTGTGAAAGTCCCCAGAACCTGCCTATGTTCGCAACTGCGAACATTAGTTCGCAAATGCGAACTTTCCCCATACTGCCTTGGTGCGCAAATGCGAACCATTGTTCGCAAATGCGAACACTGCCTTATACAGCCTGTGTTCGCAAATGCGAACATTAGTTCGCAAATGCGAACACCCCTTTGTTTGCCAGTGATCGCAAATGCGAACAAATGTTCGCAAATGCGAACTTCCCAGCCTTAGCTTATTTTTCAAACTCCAGAAATTGGTCGAGGTTCGCAATTGCGAACCCATGTTCGCAAATGCGAACACAGAGACCTGTAAAACACGATTTTCAGTCATTTCTTCACTTTTTACAAAACAAAAACACCCATTTGCGATTCTTCACGGATTTCTTCTTCATCAAAACGATTGTAAGTCACTTTTTACTTAATTCTTTCAATTCCTAACATCATTAAACATGTTTTTCATAAGAAATCAATGATTTTCATGGTAGAATTCTTATTTTTGTTAGAAAATAGGGTTTTTCATAAATTGGGGAATTGGACCTCGAATTGAGGTCCGATTTTGAAACAAATCATATACATGAACTCGTGGGGGGATGGGTAACCGGATTTTGGTCCTAACCCCGAGTTCCGACCATGTGGGCCCGGGGTTGAAATTCACTATTTCGGGCAGAATGTTGTAAAAGTTGTATATGGTCTTAAGAATTAGTTTGTTGAGTAGTATTGATGATATTAAATCTATTGTGTATAGATACGGTTGATTGGAGCCAAATTTGAAAGAAAAAGACATTTCCACGAATTGAATTGTTCATAAACACTCGAGGTAAGTGTTTGTTCTATCCTAGCTTGAGGGAATAGGATTATGTGTTATGTGTTATGTGATCGAGTGCGGTGTATGGGCCGTGGTGACGAGCATCCATACACTGGCGTCTAGTATGACCGTGAGTCGTTGGAAAATGATATTTTGAGATATTTTACAGGTGAATTGTTATTGTTCTCCCTTGTTGAGACTTGTTGTGAAGATAATTATTGATTGCCCTTGATGGGACGATTTATGAATTACTGTTTCTTTCTTTGCCCTTAACTGTGATTGTTATTTGGGTGAGGAAGAGTGATAATGCACGAAGGGTGATGCCGTGCCATGTTTATTTATTTATGCATGAAG
Organism: Nicotiana noctiflora; assembly: GCA_032618575.1. NCBI lineage: Eukaryota > Viridiplantae > Streptophyta > Magnoliopsida > Solanales > Solanaceae > Nicotiana > Nicotiana noctiflora. Next base: position 37,529 of record JASVEL010004999.1, read on the forward strand.
GTTAATGCCGTGCCATGTTTATTTATTGATTATGCACGAAGGATCATGTCGTGCCCTGTTATTGAACCATGTACGAAGGATCATGCCGTACTATGGATGTGAGGATGAGAGTAAAAGCACGAAGGGTGATTCCGTGTACTTTATTTGTTTATTTGGTGAGGATGAGAGTAAAAGCAAGAAGGGTGATGCCGTGCAACTGCTTGCTATTTCTTGAATTGATATTACTTGTGTTTACATTATACTTTGTTTTTCCTTGTGAAATTATTAACTGTGGTTAATTGTTGAATTCTTTGAGATATTCCTTATTGTGTTAATACTTGGTTATTTCTTGTTATTTTGTGGTATACATATATATATTGAATTGCACGGGTTTATGTGAGTGTCTGGTCCTAGGCTTGTCACTACTTCGCCGGGATAGGCCAGGCACTTACCAGCACATGGGGTCGGTTGTGCTGATATTACACTTCTGTGCGTTTTTGCACAGGTCCAGGTTACGATCAGGAGCAGCAGCAACAGTAAATAGATTGCGTAGGAGTTGATCATATTTGAGACCGAGGTAGCTTGCAGACGTCCGCAGGCCCGGCGTCTCTCTCTTTATTTATGTTTTTAGCTGGAGTCTCTTTGTTCCGAGACAAACAGAATTGTGTTATATTTCTTTCAGACTTTTATGTGTAGTATTCCATAGTAGTTTGTGAGTTGGTGACTCCACGTCTTGGGTAGAGGATTTTAGTATGAATTTCACTTTGTAATTAGTTAAATTCTATTTCGATAAAGTATTCCGCATTTGTTTAATAAAAATTGTGTTAAAAGCAGGATAGTAGGAGTACAGTGGCTTGCCTAGCTACCACGAGTAGGCTCCATCACGATCCCGATGTTGGGGAAAAATCCAGGTCGTGACAAGTTGGTATTAGAGCTCTAGGTTACATAGGTCTCACCACTCACGAACAAGCTTAGTAGAGTTTGAGAGGTAAGTACGGAGACGTCTGTACTTGTCCTCCAGAGTCTATTGAGTTAGGAAAGAGTCTCTCATTTGTTCTTTCTTGTTGTGCGACTTGTTCCTCAATTACTGATTGAATTTCTATTCTGTCCTTTCGCCGATGGTGAGGACACCCGCTTCTTCGTCCGCTGACCAGCAGCCCGAGCCTCAGGCAGCTCCCGTGAGGGGCAGGGGCCAAGGCCGTATCAGAGGCCGTGGTAGGGGTAGAGCTCAGCCCCAGGCAGCTACCCGAGAGGTGGAGCCTCATATTGAGATTGACGAGGAGGTTCCGGTTCCAGCAGCTCCAGTGGGCCCAGCTCAGGTCCCAGGAGAGGCTTTATCTACCCTGGATCTCCGGGATGCTTTGGTCAGAATAGCAGGATTCATGGACAGAATTGCTAGAGCGGGTTTATTATCAGTTGCCCCAGCCACTTCTCAGGCTGGAGGAGGGGCCCAGACTCCTATTGCTCGTACTCCGGAGCCAGTAGCTCCTCAGCCTCAGGCACCAGTGGTTCAGCCAGCTGTGGCCACTCGGTCAGGTACCACAGCTCATGCAGGTGATGGAGCGGCCATGACTTCTGATTCATTATGGAGGCTTGATCGGTTCTCCAAGCTATTTACCACTACATTCAGTGGAGCCACATCAGAGGATCCTCAGGACTTCTTATTCAGTTGCCATGAGATTCTCAAGACTATGGGGATCGTGGAGACAAACGGAGTTGACTTCTGTACCTTCAGACTTGCAGGATCCGCCAAGACTTGGTGGAGAGATTATTGCTTGACTCGACCAGCGGGGTCCCCAGCTTTATCATGGGACCAGTTTGCGGAACTATTTATGGAGAAGTTTCTCCCTGCTACTCAGCGGGATGTACTTCGGAGGCAGTTTGAGCGCCTCCATCAGGGCACTATGACAGTTACACAGTATGAGACGAGATTTATCGACTTGGCTCGTCATGCGGTGGTGATACTTCCCACGGAGCGGGAGAGGGTCCGCGGATTTATAGATGGGCTCAATCAGCCGATTAGACTCCGGATGGCTATAGGCGTGGGGAGTGACATATCATTTCAGGAGGCAGGCCAATGCAGCACGCAGAGTTGAGATGGCTTTTGCTAGGGGAGGCGGTTATTCTTCGGATAAGAGGCCTCGTCATTCGAGCGAGGTTTGGTGGTTCTTCCTCCGGTGGCGGAGAATCCTTTGATAGAGGCCGGTCTTCCGAGGCCTTTTCATTCCGCCCTTCGAGCTTCACGGGGTGGACCGGGTGATCGTGGTTTTCGGGGCATTATTCGGACCGGCCTCCTATTAATGCTCGGCCTCTTCGAGTGTTCGTGAAGGCCATTCGGGTCGTCAGGCCCTATCAGTCCAAGAGTTGCTACGGTTGTGGTGACCCGGGTCATTTTATCAGGTATTGCCCTTTAGCAGCGGGCAACTCTCAGCGGCGAGGTCCTCGTCCTATGATACAGGCCCCAGCTGACCCTCAGCCTGCCCAGCCAGCCAGAGGTGGGGGTAGAGATTATAGAGGTGGAGGTCGAGACCGTAGAGGTGGAGACCGTCCAGCCAGAGGTAGAGGTCAGCCAGTTGATGGTCGTCCTAGAGACGCAGCTCAGAGGGGAGGTGCAGATCCCCGATTCTATGCTTTACCAGCCAGGCCAGAGGCAGAGGCATCGGATGCCGTGATTACAGGTACTATTCTTGTGTGTGGTAGAGGTACTTCAGTATTATTTGACCCTGGATCTACATATTCCTATGTGTCTTCCTACTTCGCACCGTATTTGGCTGTGCCCAGCTATGCTCTGGATATTCCAGTTTATGTGTCTACACCGGTGGGCGACTCCATTGTAGTCAACCGGGTGTATTGTTCGTGCGTAGTTATTTTTGGGGGTCTTGAGACCCGTGTTGATCTTTTGCTTTTGGACATGGTGGATTTTGATGTCATATTGGGGATGGACTGGTTGTCCCATACCATGCTATCCTAGATTGTCATGCCAAGACTGTGACATTGGCCTTGCCAGAATCACCCTGACTAGAGTGGAAAGGTACCTCAAGCCACTCCGTTCGCACTGTTATTTCCTATGTTAAGGCTCGACGCATGGTCGAGAAGGGGTGTCTAGCTTATCCGGCTTATGTTCGTGATTCCAGCGCAGAAGTTCCTTCTATTGAATCAGTCCCTATTGTACGGGAGTTTCCTGAGGTGTTCCCTTCAGACCTGCCGGGCATGCCCCCACGACAGGGATATTGATTTCTGTATTGATCCGGCATCGGGCACTCAGCCCATCTCTATTCCACCCTATTGTATGGCCCCGCCGGAGTTAAAAGAGTTAAAAGATCAGTTGCAAGACCTTCTTGAGAAGGGCTTTATCAGGCCCAGTGTTTCCCCCTGGGGAGCACCTGTGTTATTTGTAAAGAAGAAGGATAGCTCGATGCGGATGTGTATTGATTACCGGCAGTTAAACAAGGTGACTATCAAAAATAAATATCCACTGCCGAGGATTGATGATTTGTTTGACCAGCTCCGGGGAGCGAGGGTATTCTCTAAGATAGACTTGAGGTCAGGCTACCATCAGCTGAAGATCAGGGCGGCTGACATTCCTAAGACGACCTTTCGCTCTAGATATGGGCATTATGAGTTCTTGGTCATGTCCTTCGGGTTGTCCAATGCCCCAGCAGCATTCATGGAGTTGATGAATCGGGTATTCAGGCCTTACTTAGATCTGTTCGTGATAGTCTATATAGATGACATCCTGGTGTACTCCCACAGCTAGGAAGAGCACGAGTAGCACCTCAGAGTGGTTCTTCAGACTCTGAAAGATAACCAGCTATATGCCAAATTTTCTAAATGTGAATTCTGGCTGAGTTCGGTAGCATTTCTGGGTCACATTGTATCAGTGGAAGGTATTCAGGTAGACCCAAAGAAGATTGAGGCAGTCCAGAATTGGCCTCGACCAGCTTCAGTGATTGAGATCCGGAGTTTCTTGGGATTAGCAGGTTACTACCGTCGATTTGTAGAGGGGTTTTCTTCTATTGCAGCCCCGATGACCGGGTTGACCCAGAAGGGTGTCCAGTTCCAGTGGTCGAGAGGAGTGTGAGGCGAGCTTTCGAAAGCTCAAGACGGCCTTGACCACCGCACCGGTGTTGATACTACCTACAGGTACGGAGCCTTATACGGTTTATTGTGACGCATCTCGTACGGGGCTTGGAACGGTATTGATGCGAGGATGGTAAGGTTATCGCTTATGCTTCAAGGCGGTTAAAGATACATGAGAAGAATTATCCGAGTTCATGATCTTGAGTTAGCGACGGTGGTTCATGCCTTAAAGATCCGGAGGCATTATCTATATGGTGTGACATGTGAGGTGTACACCGATCACAAAAGCCTACAGTACTTGTTCAAGCAGAAGGAGTTGAATCTACGACAACGGAGATGGTTAGAGTTGCTAAAAGACTATGATGTTACTATCTTATATCACCCAGGTAAGGCCAATGTGGTGGCCGATGCATTGAGTAGAAAGTATGCCGGCATGGGTAGTCTTGCATATATTCCGGTCAATCAGAGACCATTAGCTCTAGATGTCGAGGCCTTAGCCAACCGGTTCGTGAGATTAGACATTTCTGAGCCTAGCAGGGTGTTAGCCTGCACGGTCGCTCGTTCTTCATTATTATAGCGTATCCGTGAGAGGCAATTTGATGATCCTCATTTGCGTGAGTTGAGAGGTACAGTACAGCGGGGAGGTGCCACACAGGTAAGTCTAGATGATGATGGGGTATTGAAATTGCAGGGTCGAGTTTGTGTGCCCAATGTCGAAGGGATTCGAGAGTTAATCTTAGCGGAGGCCCACAGTTCGCGGTATTCTATTCACCCGGGCGCCGCGAAGATGTGCCAGGACTTACGGCAGCACTATTGGTGGCGCAGAATGAAGAAAGATATCATTGCATATGTCGCTCGGTGTCTAAATTGTCAGCAGGTGAAATAGGAGCACCAGAGACCTGGTGGTATATTCCAGAGGATTGAAATTCCCGAGTGGAAATGGGAGCGGATCACTATGGACTTCGTTACTGGACTTCCTTTGACTCGGAGGAAATTTGATGCTATTTGGGTCATTGTTGATAGGCTGACCAAATCAGAGCACACTTTATTCCAGTATCTGTCTCCTACTCGTCGGAGAGGTTAGCGGAGGTTTACATTAGGGAGATTGTTCGTCTCCGTGGAGTGCCAGTATCTATTATCTCTGATCGGGGTACGCAGTTTACCTCGCGGTTCTGGAGAGCGGTCCAGCAGGAGTTAGGCACCCAGGTTCAGTTGAGTACAGCATTTCATCCTCAGACGGATGGCCAGTCCGAGAGGACTATTCAGATTCTAGAGGACATGCTTCGAGCCTATGTTATTGATTTTGGAGGCTCGTGGGACCAGTTTCTACCATTAGCAGAGTTCGCCTACAATAACAGTTACCAATCTAGCATCCAGATGGCTCCGTATGAGGCGTTGTATGGTAGGCGATGTCGATCACCGGTTGGATGGTTTGAACCGGGAGAGGCTCGGTTGTTGGGTACAGACTTAGTTCAGGAGGCCTTGGATAAGGTCAAGACTATTCAGGAGAGATTGCGTTCAGCTCAGTCCAAGCAAAAGACTTATGCGGATCATAAGGTTCGAGATGTAGATTTCATGGTTGGTGAACGAGTATTGCTCCGGGTGTCGCCTATGAAGGGCGTGATGAGGTTCGGAAAGAAGGGCAAGCTCAGCCCTAGGTATATTGGCCCATTTGAGATTCTAGACAGAGTGGGAGGGGTGGCTTAGAGATTAGCTTTGCCGCCTAGCTTATCAGCCGTGCATCCGGTTTTTCATGTATCTATGCTTCGGAGATACCACGGCGATCCCACACATGTGTTAGACTTCAGTACTGTCCAATTCGACAATGATCTATCTTACGAGGAGGAGCCGGTGGCTATTCTAGACCGGCAGGTTCGACGGTTGAGGTCGAAGAGTTATCCTTCTGTGCGTGTTCAGTGGAGAGGTCAGCCTCCTGAGGCATCGACCTGGGAGTCCGAGTCTGATATGCGGAGCCGCTACCCACACTTGTTTCCTGACTCGGGTACTTCTTTCTTTTGTCCGTTCGAGGACGAACGGTTGTTTTAGAGGTGGAGATTGTGACGACCCAAAGGGTCATCACTTATTTAATTAATCATTTCGAGCTTCCTGAGGCCTTGAAAACCTCATTTTATGTTGCCTCGATTTACGTGCACAATCCGAGCATGTAGCCGGAAAGATTTTGTGATAGAAAATATGAATTCTATGAGAAATTTGGATAAAAATGATATTAATATTGATATGGTTGACTTCGGTCAACATTTTTGGTAAACGGACCCGGACTCGAGATTGGATGGTCCCGAGAGGTCCGTAGGAAAATATGGGACTTGGACATGCGTCCAGAGTCGAATTCTGAGGCTTAGAGCCCAAGTTATGAATTTTTATGTGAAATTGTTTTTGATGTAATTGTTAAAGGAAAATGAATTAATTGACCTTGGTATCGGGCTCGTATTTTGGTTCCGACGCCCGGTACAAGTCTTAAATATTATATATGTGATTTTCTGTAAAGTTTGGTGACATTCGGATGTCGTTTGAGATGTTTTGGACCTTGAGTTCCAAGTTAGGAAGTTTTGAAAACCAAAAGTATGAAAATCATGAGTTTGAGGCTTGATTTGATGAAAACGAGGTGATATTGGCAATGTGATCGCACGAACAAGTTCATAATGTGTTTTTGAGGTTGTGTACATGTTTGGTTTGGAGCCCGGGGGGCTCGGGTAAAGATGTGATAGGCCGTTGGATGAAATTCTGAATTTTTGCGCTGCTGGTTTTTCACCCAGCTGTTGGCTTCGCAATTGCGAAGTATTTCTCGCAATTGCGAAGGGGCAGTACAAGGCAGGGCTCGCAAATGCGAACCCTGATCGCAAATGCGTAGCCCCATTGACCCAGCCTTGTTCGCAAATGCGAACAATTGTTCGCATTTGCGAAAGTCCCCAGAACCTGCCTATGTTCGCAACTGCGAACATTAGTTCGCAAATGCGAACATTCCCCATACTGCCTTGGTTCGCAAATGCGAACACTGCCTTATACAGCCTGTGTTCGCAAATGCGAACATTAGTTCGCAAATGCGAACACCCCTTTGTTTGCCAGTGTTCGCAAATGCGAACAAATGTTCGCAAATGCGAACTTCCCAGCCTTAGCTTATTTTTCAAACTCCGGAAATTGGTCGGGGTTCGCAATTGCGAACCCATGTTCGCAAATGCGAACACAGAGACCTGTAAAACACGATTTTCTCAGTCATTTCTTCACTTTTTACAAAACAAAAACACCCATTTGCGATTCTTCACGGATTTCTTCTTCATCAAAACGATTGTAAGTCACTTTTTACTTAATTCTTTCAATTCCTAACATCATTAAACATGTTTTTCATAAGAAATCAATGATTTTCATGGTAGAATTCTTATTTTTGTTAGAAAATAGGGTTTTTCATAAATTGGGGAATTGGACCTCGAATTGAGGTCCGATTTTGAAACAAATCATATACATGAACTCGTGGGGGGATGGGTAACCGGATTTTGGTCCTAACCCCGAGTTCCGACCATGTGGGCCCGGGGTTGAAATTCACTATTTCGGGCGAATGTTGTAAAAGTTGTATATGGTCTTAAGAATTAGTTTGTTGAGTAGTATTGATGATATTAAATCTATTGTGTATAGATACGGTTGATTGGAGCCAAATTTGAAAGAAAAAGACATTTCCACGGATTGAATTGTTCATAAACACTCGAGGTAAGTGTTTGTTCTATCCTAGCTTGAGGGAATAGGATTATGTGTTTTGTGTTATGTGATCGAGTGCGGTGTATGGGCTGTGGTGACGAGCATCCATACACTGGCGTCTAGTATGACCGTGAGTCGTTGGAAAATGATTATTTTGAGATATATTACAGATGAATTGTTATTGTTCTCCCTTGTTGGGACTTGTTGTGAAGATGATTATTGATTGCCCTTGTTGGGACACTTTATGAATTACTGCTTCTTTCTTTGCCCTTAACTGTGTTTGTTATTTGGGTGAGGAAGAGTGATAATGCACGAAGGGTGATGTCGTGCCATGTTTATTTATTTATGCACGAAGGTTAATGTCGTGCCATGTTTATTTATTGATTATGCACGAAGGATCATGCCGTGCCCCGTTATTGAACCATGTACGAAGGATCATGCCGTACTATGGATGTGAGGATGAGAGTAAAAGCACGAAGGGTGATGCCGTGTACTTTATTTGTTTATTTGGTGAGGATGAGAGTAAAAGCACGAAGGGTTATGCCGTGCAACTGCTTGCTATTTCTTGAATTGATATTACTTGTGTTTACATTATACTTTGTTTTTCCTTGTGAAATTATTAACTATGGTTAATTGTTGAATTCTTTGAGATATTCCTTATTGTGTTAATACTTGGTTATTTCTTGTTATTTTGTGGTATACATATATATATATTGAATTGCACAGGTTTATGTGGGTGTCTGGTCCTAGGCTCGTCACTACTTCGCCGGGATAGGCCAGGCACTTACCAGCACATGGGGTCGGTTGTGCTGATATTACACTTCTGTGCGTTTTTGCACAGGTCCAGGTTACGATCAGGAGCAGCAGCAGCAGTAAATAGATTGCGTGGGAGTTGATCATATTTGAGACCGAGGTAGCTTGCGGACGTCCGCAGGCCCGGCGTCTCTCTCTTTATTTATGTTATTAGCTGGAGTCTCTTTGTTCCGAGACAAACAGAATTGTGTTATATTTCTTTCAGACTTTTATGTGTAGTATTCCATAGTAGTTTGTGAGTTGGTGACTCCACGTCTTGGGTAGAGGATTTTAGTATGAATTTCACTTTGTAACTAGTTAAATTCTATTTCGATAAAGTATTCCGCATTTGTTTAATAAAAATTGTGTTAAAAACAGGATAGTAGGAGTACAGTGGCTTGCCTAGCTACCACGAGTAGGCGCCATCACGATCCCGATGTTGGGGAAAAATCCGGGTCGTGACAGGCTATCTCCTTGCCATGCGATTCTGGACTGTCATGCCAAGACAGTCACACTAGCTCCAGGTAATCCGAGGATCGAGTGGGGTGGCGTGACTGATTATGTGTCCGACAGGGTGATTTCTTATATAAAGGCCCAACGAATGATTGGGAAGGGTTGTTTATCTTATTTGGACTTCATTAGAGATGTTGAGGCTGAGACACCCTGTATTGAGTCAGTCCCCGTTGTGAGGGAGTTTCCGGATGTATTTCCAGCAGACCTGTCGGGCATGCCGCCTGACATGGATATTAACTTTGGTATTGACTTGGTGTCGGGCACTCAGCCCATTTCTATTCCTCCCTATCGCATGGCATCAGCAGAGTTAAAAGAATTGAAGGAACAACTTCAGGAACTCTTGGATAAGGGTTTCATTCGCCCGAGTGTGTCACCTTGGGGTGCACCGGTATTGTTCGTGAAGAAGAAAGATGGTACAATGAGAATGTGCATTGATTACAGGTAGCTGAACGAGATAACAATGAAGAATAAGTACCCATTGCCTCATATTGAGGACCTATTTGATCAGCTCCAGGGAGCTAGTGTATTTTCTAAGATTGATCTTCAATCTGGCTATCATCAGTTGAAGATCAGGGACTCAAATATTATGAAGACAGCGTTCAGAACGCGATATGGATACTACGAGTTCCTGGTGATGTCTTTCGGGCTGACTAATGCCCCAGTTGCATTCATGCACTTGATGAATAGCGTATTTCGGCCGTATCTTATTTCTTTTGTGATTGTGTTTATTGATGATATTCTGGTGTACTCACGCAGCCACGACGAGCATGCACAACACTTGAGGGTGGTATTGCAGAGGTTGAGAGAAGAGAAGCTTTATGCAAAATTCACCAAGTGTGAGTTCTGGCTAGATACTGTGACTTCTTTGGGACATGTAGTGTCTAGTGACGGTATTCGGGTTGATCCACAGAAGGTCGAGACCGTGCAGAATTGGCCCAAACCTTCCTCAGCTACCGAGATTCGGAGTTTTCTCGGCTTGGCAGGCTATTATCGCTAGTTTGTTCAGGGTTTCTCATCTATTGCTTCACCGTTGACTAAGTTGACATAGAAGAATGCTCCATATGTATGGTCTGATGAATGTGAGGAGAGCTTCCAGAAGCTCAAGGAGGCTTTGACCACAGCTCCGGTACTTGTGCTGCCATCAACGTCAGGGTCAAATACGGTGTATTGTGATGCTTCTAGAGTTGGGCTCGGTTGTGTGTTGATGTAGGAGGGTAGAGTTATTGCATATGCTTCTCGTCAGCTAAAGCCCCACGAGAAGAACTACCCTGTTCATGATTTGGAGTTAGCTGCTATTGTTCATGCCTTGAAGATTTGGAGGCATTACCTATATGGAGTATCTTGTGATGTGTATATAGACCACCGCAGCCTTCAGCATTTGTTTAAGTAGAAAGATCTAAATATGAGGCAGCGGAGATGGCTTGAATTGCTTAAAGACTATGATATTACTATCTTGTACCATCCCGGGAAAGCCAATGTAGTGGCTGATGCATTGAGCCGAAAGGCTATTAGTATGGGCAGCTTGGCGTATATTCCAGTTGGGGAGAGACCCCTTGCAGTTGATGTTCAAGCGTTAGCTAATCAGATGGTGAGGCTGGATATGTTTGAGCCCAGTCGGGTGATGGCTTGTGTAGTAGCTCGTTCTTCTTTATATGATCGTATCCGAAAGCGACAGTATGATGATACACACTTACTTGTCCATAAGGACAGAGTTCGGCATGATGATGCCAGAGAAGTCACTATTGATAGTGATGGTGTATTGCGGATGCAGGGTCGGATATGCGTGCCCAATGTTGATGGCCTTCATGAGTTGATATTGGAGGATGCCCACAGCTCGCGGTATTCTATTCATCTAGGAGCCACGAAAATGTATCAGGATTTGAAGCAGCATTACTGGTGGAGAAAGATGAAGAAAGATATTGTGAGCCATGTGGCTCGGTGTCTAAAGTGTCAGCTGGTCAAATATGAGCATCAGAGACCTGGTGGTGTGTTCCAGCATATTGATATTCCTGAGTGGAAGTGGGAAAGGATTACTATTAACTTTGTTAGTTGACTCCCTCAGACAGAGAGGAAGTTTGATTCAGTTTGGGTGGTGGTGGATAGGCTGACCAAGTCAGCTCACTTCATCCTAGTATGCACTACGTACTCCTCAGAGCGGTTGGCAGAGATATTCATCCGAGAGATTGTGAAATTGCATGGAGTTCCCATTTCTATTATAACAGACAGAGGTACCCAGTTCACTTCTCAGTTCTGGAGGACATTTCGGCGAGAGTTGGGTTCACAGGTAAAGCTGAGCACAGCATTTCATCCACAGACGGATGGTTAGTCTGAGCATACTATTCAGATATTGGAGGACATGTTGCGTGCTTGTGTCATTGATTTTGTTGGTTCATGGGCTGATTACTTGCCTCTTGCGGAGTTTGCTTATAATAATAGCTATTAGTCCAGCATTCAGATTGCACTGTATGAAGCTTTATATGGGAGGCGGTGTAGGTCTCCAGTCGGTTAGTTTGAGCCTGGTGAGGCTAGGTTGTTGGGGACAGAGTTAGTCTAGGATGCCTTAGACAAGGTACAGATGATTCAGGAGATACTTCGCACAGCTCAGTCGTGTCAGAAGAGTTATGAGGACCGGAAGGTCCGGGATGTGTCTTATTCAGTGGGTGAGAAGGTGTTGCTGAAGGTTTCGCCTATGAAGGGCGTTATGAGGTTTGGGAAGAAAGGGAAGTTGAGTCCAAGGCTTATTGGACCTTTTGAGGTACTTAGGAAAGTTGGGGAGGTGGCCTACATGCTTGCTTTGCCACCCAGTTTGTCGGGAGTTCACCCGGTGTTCCATGTATCCATGCTCCGGAAGTATGTCGGAGACCCGTCTCATGTGTTGGACTTCAGCGCGATACAGCTAGATGAGGACTTGACTTATGATGTGGAGCCAGTAGCCATTTTGGGTCGACAGGTTCGTAAGCTGAGATCCAAGGACATAGCTTCAGTTAAAGTGGAGTGGAGAGGTCGTCCGGTGGAGGAAGCATCTTGGGAGATCGAGCATGAGATGCGGAGCAGATATCCACAATTATTTGATACCCCAGGTATGTTTCTTAACCCGCTCGCGGATGAGTGTTTGTTTAAGTTGGGGAAAATGTAACGACCCGGCCCGTCATTACGGAAATTACCAACCCGTTACCTTGCATTTACATATCATATGCTTTTATATCAGTATTAGAGTTTATCGGGGGAGTTAGGAGTGCTTCGGGTTGAAAATGAAGCAAATAGCATGTTTGAAGGAAGCTTGAATATGGGAAGTGAACCTAGAGTTGACTATTGAGTTAGAGTGCTCGGGATCAGATTCTGATGATTCGACTAGTTTCGACTTAGGAGAGCAATCGGAATCGAACTCGGAGGTCCGGTGTAGTTTTAGGCTTGAATTGGCGAAGGTTGAATTTTGGCGAAAACCGGATGGTAGGTGAGATTTTGATTCGGGGGTCGGAATGGAATTCCGACAATTTCTGTAGCTTCGTTATGTGATTTTGGATATGCCTGCAAATTTTCAGGTCATTCGGACGTCATTTGATCGGGTTTTGGATTAAATGCTAGTTTCGGAAGTTTTGAAGAAACTTAGGCTTGAATCCGTGTGAAAATGGTGATTTTGATGTTTAGGATGGTGTTTTTATGATCGGAACAAGTGCGTATCATGTTTTGAAGTATGTTGGTGATTTTCGTTGGGGTCCCGGGGGCCTCGGGATGAATTCGGACCATCAACCGGGCATTTTAAACTTGGCAAAATCTGCATAAAATTGTATGTTACTGTGCTGTGCAGGCATTTAAGCCTTTGCATTCGCGTGACATGGGTCGCGTTCGCGAAGGCCAGGTGAGTTGAAGCATCGCGTTCGCGAGGCAGGGGAACCCGTTCGCGAAGAAGGATCAGGCGGACCTACGCGTTCGCGTGAAGACCTACGCGTTCGCGTAGAAGTGAAATCAGGCGGCTGAGGAAATGAGCATCACCGACGCGTGAATGGGCGTCGCATTCGCGATGAAGTAACAAAGCAGGGCATCGAGTTCGTGTGAAGAGCATCGCGAACGTGTAGAACAAAAACGCTGTCAGTGAATTAAAAATGCAGAAACAGTGTAGTCGCGGGTTCATTCACCCAAAACACTATTTTGAACCCTAGAGAGAAGAAATCACGGGAAAAACACTGGGAAATCATCGGGTAATCATCGGAGGTAAGTTTCTTGACTCAAAAACATAATTCTATGGTAGAATTAACATCAATCTTCACGAATTTGGGTAGAAATTGGGAAGAATTGTGGCCTAGGTATTGAAAACGAGATTTTGAGTTTTGAAAGGCCATTCGAACTCCGATCTCGATAAATTTTATATGCACGGACTCGTGGAGAGACGAGGATCGCATTGGTATAATTTTCTGATTTTTTCGGACAGCGGGCCCGGGGTCGGTTTTTTACCAACTTAGCGTATTTATGCGTTTTTCATGTAAATTGAAATGGGTTATGTTTCTTTGACCCGTAAATGACACAATTATTGTGGTTTGAATAGATTCTACCCGCGAGGCAGCGAATTCTAAAGGAAAGGGCATTGCGGACGAGTCTACGATCGGCTAGAGGTGAGTAGTTTGTGTATATGGTAGTCTGAGGGTTCGAAACCCCGGTTTAGCACATTGCGACGCTAGTAGGGCGTGGTTCGCACCCCGTGGTAGGTGCAGGATTGATTGTGACTGGGGATTGAGACTTGGTCCATCCGGGATATGGATAATATGCTATTAGTGATGGAAATACACTGTGTTTGACATATTTGTGGGTCGTAAGCCTTGTTTGGGGCCTTGTGTCGACCTGTAGTATCCCTAGGGGATAGTATTTATGTGATAGCTATACTTTCTTAATCACTGATCTCAATCGTGGAATTTGAAATCACAGTATTGAAATGCTAAGTCACCGGTTTTTGCAAATTAAATAAAAGATAAATTATTTTTCATAAATTATGAACTAGAAACTGGAATTAAGAAAAATGAACTGTTTTGTGACTTATCTGATTATTGTGGACTGAGGATGGATCGGGCTGCACACCGCAGCGGTTATTATGATATGAGGATCGGGCTGCACGCCACATCGGTATTTGCGCTTGGGCTGTAGGAGCCCCTCCGGAGTCTGTACACACCCCAGTGAGCGCCGTCGACGTTAAATGGATCGGGCTACACGCCGTAGCGGTTATGTGCATTGTATTGCATCTTTATCTGTTGAATTACTCCGTGGTAGCTATATTGTACTGTTGATGCTAGTTCATAGGAGATTCGGACTGTAGTTTAGCTTCATATTGTGGTATTCTGTGGATTTCCTACTTTCAGCTGCTTTTATATATTTATTACTCACTAATTACTTAGTACTCACCCCTACTCCCTACACCTTTTGTGTGCAGACTCAGGTACTCAGGAGTAGTAGGTAGCATTTCCAGCGTTTGCAGAGTCATACCGAGTTGCTGAGGTAGCTGCCGACGTTCGCAGAACCTAGCTTCTCCTCCTCTTTCCAGTTGTTATTTTATATTCAGACTTGAGTATGTCTATACAGTATTCTCATTTTCTGTTGGGTTTTGTTAGAGGCTCTAGACTTGTGACTCCGAATCTTTGGGAGTGTCATTTGTTTTCACACTTCTTAGTATTTTTGTTCATTATTATTATTATTGGAGTTCTTTGACTCATATATTCTTCTTGGGATGTCCATTTGGGACTGATATTCGTTGTGATAAGTAATTGTTGGTCTGGCTTGCCTAGCTTAATTGTTGGGCGCCATCACGACCGTATTTGGGTCGTGACAAGTTGGTATCAGAGCCGACTCTCTGGAGTACGATGGGTGGGTACTCACAACGAGGACATTGTGTCCTTGTTGGTGGGGTGAGTGGTATCAGTGGTATCAGCGGGTAGCTGTAGTTGTAGCTCACAGGAGTCCCACATCGGAATTGAGAGGGAGTCCCGGGCTAGTTAAGTAAGGGTGTTGGACCACCATGTGCATAGGCCTTTTCCCCAATGGACCAGCTGGGGAGGAACAAAACCGTGCTGGCTAGGCCCAAAGCGAACAATATATGCACAGTGGTGGGCCGGGTCATTACAATTGTGATCAGAGCTAAGGTTACTAGGACTCGCGAGTCGTGAGCCGGTTTAGTAAGCTTTCGTGGATCGGTACGTAGACGTCCTTATCTATCCTCGGAGGGCTACAAAACTTTAGGAGAAACCTCACTTTTCTTGGATTCATATCGTGCGGTTTATGTTCTCATGAAATTAAACTTTTCCCTATTCTATTCTCTCGCAGATGGCTAGAGCACGTGCTAGCGGACGTGGCGGACGTGGTGGATGACCACCATTGGCACCTAGAGGCTGTGGTCGTGGTAGAGGTAGGGCAGAAGTACCAGCACCTGCTGACCCACCAGTTGACCAGGCTCAGGGTCAGGTTCCTGCACCACTGACCCAGGTTCAGGATCAGG
The DNA here is from genome assembly GCA_032618575.1 of Nicotiana noctiflora. NCBI lineage: Eukaryota > Viridiplantae > Streptophyta > Magnoliopsida > Solanales > Solanaceae > Nicotiana > Nicotiana noctiflora. Next base: position 53,079 of record JASVEL010004999.1, read on the forward strand.
TTCCATCTACAGACGCTCCGGCAGCTCGGGTTCAGGCACCGGCAGTTCCCATTATGATACCGGGTCTTCAAGAGACTTTGGCTCAGATTCTATCAGTATGCACTGGCTTGGCTCAGGTAGTTGCAGCCTCTACTGCAACGTCTTCTTCACAGGCAGGGGGAGGGAATCAGACCCCCGTGGCTCGCACACCCGAGCCGGTAGTATAGGGTATTCAGGCACCTGGGGCAGCTCCAGTTCAGCCAGTTGCACCCGTTGCACCAACTCCTGCTCATGTGGTTCCAGTTATGGCCGACGATGAGCAGCGTTGTTTGGAGAGGTTTGAGAGGCTACAGCCTCCGGCATACAGTGGTGCTGAGGGCGAGGACGCCCAGGGTTTTCTTGATAAATGTCAGCATATGCTTCGCACCGCGAGTATTCTAGAGTCCAACGATGTTTCTTTCACCACTTTTCGGTTCACAGGTGCAGCATTCCAGTGGTGGGAGGATTTTGAGAGGCGTAGGCCCGCTGGGGCAGCGCCCCTCACTTGGCAGCAGTTCTCCACGGTATTTTTGGAGAAGTATGTGCCTCGGTCCCAGAGAGAGGAGCTGCGTCGTCAGTTTGAGTGGCTGAAGCAGGGGGACATAACGGTTACTCAGTATGAGATGAGATTCACACAGCTAGCCCGTCATGCCATGTGGATGGTTCCTACAGACATAATAAGGATCAAGAGATTTATAAATGGCCTTATTTATCCTATCCATATATTGATGACCAGAGAGAGAGCTTTGGCAGTTACCTTTGAGGAGGTGGTTGATGCTGCACGTCATATTGAGACAGATCGTCGCAGAGAGCAGGAGGAGAGAGAGGCTAAGAGGCCTCGTGGCACAGGCAATTACAGTGGTGCTCCGTCTAGGGGCCAACCTCAGTATAGCAGAGTCGTTCTTTCAGATCTCATCAGTCTGGACGTGCAGAGTCCAATGGAGTTTCATCATATCGTGGTCGTCAGGGCCATCAGGGTTATCAGCGTCAGCAGAGTCAGCCTGCATTGAGTGCTCTTCCAGCTCAGAGCTCTGCTCCTGTTTCCTCAGCACATGATTCATCTACAGCGAGGGGTCTTCAGCAGCCCCTTCTTCCATCTTCGGGCCGTTGCTTTGAGTGCGGCGACTTGGGCCATATCAAGAGAGAGTGTCCTCAGTGGCTTCGTAGGCGGTCTCAGCAGAGGGATCAGCCCTCATCTTCTACTCCTGTTTCTGCAGCGCCAACACAATCAGCTAGGACCGGTGGCCAGGTAGCGAGAGGTCGCCCTAGGGGCGAGGATCGTACTAGTGGAGGCCAGGCTCGTTTCTATGCTCTTCTAGATAGGAAGGACGCTAGTGCCTCAGATGCTGTTATTTCAGGTATTATCTCAGTCTGCCACAGGGATGCTTCTGTCTTATTTGATCCCGGATTCACATATTCTTATGTTTCTACATTTTTTGCACATCACATGGGTATGACCCGTGGTATTCTTGCTTTGCCCGTACATGTGTCTACCCCGGTGGGGGATACTGTTGTTGTGGATCAGGTATATCGATCCTGTCTTATTACTATTAGGGGTCTGGAGACCCGAGTTGATTTATTACTACTAGGCATGGTAGATTTCGATGTGATTCTAGGCATGTATTGGCTATCTCCTTACCATGCAATTCTGGACTGTCATGCCAAGACAGTCACACTAGCTATTCCAGGTAATCCGAGGATCGAGTGGCGTGGCGTGACTGATTATGTGTCCGACAAGGTGATTTCTCATATAAAGGCTTAATGAATGATTGGTAAGGGTTGTTTATCTTATTTGGCCTTCATTAGAGATGTTGAGGCTGAGACACCCAGTCTTGAGTCAGTCCCCATTGTGAGGGAGTTTCCGGATGCATTTCCAGCAGACCTGCCGGGCATGCCGCCTGATAGGGATATTGACTTTGGTATTGACTTGGTGTCGGGCACTCAGCCCATTTCTATTCCTCCCTATCGCATGGCACCAGCGGAGTGAAACGAATTGAAGGAACAGCTTCAGGAGCTCTTGCATAAGGATTTCATTCGCCCGAGTGTGCCACCTTGGGGTGCACCGGTATTGTTCGTGAAGAAGAAAGATGGCACAATGAGAATGTGCATTGATTACAGGCAGCTGAATAAGGTAACAGTGAAGAATAAGTACCCATTGCCTCGTATTGAGGACCTATTTAATCAGCTCCAAGGAGCTAGTGTATTTTCTAAGATTGATCTTCGATCGGGCTATCATCAGTTGAAGATCGAGGACTCAGATATAATGAAGACAGCGTTCAGAACGCGATATGGGCACTACGAGTTCCTGGTGATGTCTTTCGGTCTGACTAATGCCCCAGCTGCATTCATGCACTTGATGAATAGCGTATTTCGGCCGTATCTTGATTCTTTTGTGATTGTGTTTATTAATGATATTCTGGTGTACTCACGCTGCCAGGAGGAGCATGCACATCACTTGAGGGTGGTATTGCAGAGATTGAGAGAAGAGAAGCTTTATGCAAAATTCATCAAGTGTGAGTTCTAGCTTGATACTGTGACTTTTCTCGGACATGTAGTGTCCAGTGACGGTATTCGGGTTGATCCACAGAAGGTCGAGGCAGTGCAGAATTGGCCCAGACCTTCCTCAGCTACGGAGATCCGGAGTTTCCTCGGCTTGGCAGGCTATTACCGCCGGTTTGTTCAGGGCTTTTCATCTATTGCTTCACCTTTGACTAAGTTGACACGGAAGAATGCTCCATTTGTGTGGTCCGATGAATGTGAGGAGAGCTTCCAGAAGCTCAAGGAGGCTTTGACCACAACTCTGGTACTTGTACTGCCATCATCCTCAAGGTCATATACGGTTTATTGTGATGCTTCTAGGGTTGGGCTCGGTTATGTGTTGATGTAGGAGGGTAGAGTTATTGTATATGCTTCTCGTCAGCTAAATCCCCACGAGAAGAACTACCCTGTTCATGATTTGGAGTTAGTTGCTATTGTTCATGCCTTGAAGATTTGGAGGCATTACCTATATGGGGTATCTTGTGATGTGTATACAGACCACCGTAGCCTTCAATATTTTTTTAAGCAGAAAAATCTAAATTTGAGGCAGCGGAGATGGCTTGAATTGCTTAAAGACTATGATATTACTATCTTGTACCATCCCGGGAAAGTCAATGTAGTGGCTGATGCTTTAAGCCGGAAGGCTATTAGTATGGGTAGCTTGGCGTATATTCCAGTTGGGGAGAGACCCCTTGCAATTGATGTTCAGGCGTTAGCTAATCAGATGGTGAGGCTGGATATTTTTTAGCCCAGTCGGGTGATGGCTTGTGTAGTAACTCGTTCTTCTTTATATGATCGTATCCGAAAGCGCCAGTATGATGATACACACTTACTTGTCCATAAGGACAGAGTTCAGCATGATGATGCCAGAGATGTCACTATTGATAGTGATGGTGTATTGCGGATGCAGGGCCGGATATGCATGCCCAATGTTGATGGCCTTCGTGAGTTGATATTAGAGGAAGCCCACAGCTCGCGGTATTCTATTCATCCAGGAGCCGCGAAGATGTATTAGGATTTGAAGCAGCATTACTGGTGGAGAAAGATATTGTGAGCCATGTGGCTCGGTGTGTCAGCAGGTCAACTATGAGCATCAGAGACATGGTGGTGTGTTCCAGCGTATTGATATTCCTGAGTGGAAGTGGGAAAGGATTACTATGGACTTTATTAGTGGACTCCCTCGGACAGCGAGGAAGTTTGATTCAGTTTGGGTGGTGGTGGATAGGCTGACCAAGTCAGCTCACTTCATCCAAGTGTGCACTACATACTCCTCAGAGCGGTTGGCAGAGATATTCATCCGAGAGATCGTGAGATTGCATGGAGTTCCCATTTCTATTATATCAGACAGAGGTACCCAATTCACTTCTTAGTTCTGGAGGACATTTCAGCGAGAGTTGGGTTCACAGGTAGAGCTAAGCACAACATTTCATCCACAAACGGATGGGCGGTCTGGGCGTACTATTCAGATAGTGGAGGACATGTGGCGTGCCTGTGTCATTGATTTTGGTGGTTCATGGGCTGATTACTTGCCTCTTGCGGAATTTGCTTATAATAATAGCTATCATTCCAGCATTCGGATGGCACCGTATTAAGCTTTATATGGGAGGCGGTGTAGGTCTCCAGTCGGTTGGTTTGAGCCCGACGATGCTAGGTTGTTGGGGACAGAGTTAGTCCAGGATGCCTTAGACAAGGTACAGATGATTCAGGAGATACTTCGCACAGCTCAGTCACGTCAGAAGAGTTATGCGGACCGGAAGGTCCGGGATGTGTCTTATTCAGTGGGTGAGAAGGTGTTGTTGAAGGTTTCGCCTATGAAGGGCGTTATGAGGTTTGGGAAGAAAGGGAAGTTGAGTCCAAGGTTTATTGGACCTTTTGAGGTACTTAGGAAAGTTGGGGAGGTGGCCTACATGCTTGCTTTGCCACCCAGTTTGTCGGGAGTTCACCTGGTGTTCCATGTATCCATGCTCCGGAAGTATGAAAGAGACCCGTCTCATGTGTTTGACTTCAGCAAGATATATCTAGATGAGGACTTGACATATGATGTGGAGCCAGTAGCCATTTTGGGTCGACAGGTTCGTAAGATGAGATCCAAGGACATAGCTTCAGTGAAAGTGCAGTGGAGAGATCGTCCCGTGGAGGAAGCAACTTGGGAGACCGAGCAGGAGATGCGGAGCAGATATCCACACTTATTTGATACTCCAAGTATGTTTCTTAACCCGCTCGCGGACGAGCGTTTGTTTAAGTTAGGGAGAATGTAACGGCCCGGCCCGTCGTTATGGGAATTACCACCCCGTTACCTTGCATTTACACATCTTATTATTTTATATCAGTATTAGAGTATATCGGGGGAGTTAGGAGTGATTCGGGTTGAAAATGAAGCAAATAGCATGTTTGAAGGAAGCTTGAATATGGGAAGTCTACCTAGAGTTGACTATTGAGTTAGAGTACTCGGAATCGGATTCCGATGATTCGACTAGTTTCGGGGGATCATTTATGACTTAGGAGAGCAATCGGAATCGAACTCGGAGGTCCGGTGTAGTTTTAGGCTTGAATTAGCGAAGGTTGAATTTTTGCGAAAACCGGATGGTTGGTAAGATTTTGATCTGGGGGTCGGAATGGAATTTCGACTATTTCTGTAGCTTCGTTATGTGATTTTGGATATGCCTGCAAATTTTGAGGTCATTCGGATGTCGTATGATCGGGTTTTCGATTGAATGTTAGTTTCAGAAGTTTTGAAGAAACTTAGGCTTGAATCCGTGTGAAAATGGTGATTTTGATGTTTAGGATGGTGTTTTTATGATTGGAACAAGTCCGTATCATGTTTTGGAGTATGTTGGTCATTTTCGTTGGGGTCCCGGGGGCCACGGGATGAATTCGGACCATCAACCGGCCATTTTAAATTTGGCAAAATCTGCAGAAAATTGCAAGTTACTGTGCAGACATTTAAACCTTCGTGTTCGCGTAACATGGGTCGCGTTCACGAAGGCCAAGTGAGTTGAAGCATCGTGTTCGTGAGACAGGGGAACGCGTTCGCGAAGAAGGACTAGGCAGACCTACGCGTTCGCGTGAAGACCTACACGTTCGCGTAGAAGTGAAATCAGGCGGCTGGGGAAATGAGCATCGCGGACGCGTGAATGGGCGTCGCATTCGCGATGAAGTAACAGAGCAGGGCATCGCGTTCGCGTGAAGAGCATCGCGAACGCGTAGAACAAAAACGCTGTCAGTGAATTAAAAATGCAGAAACAGTGTAGTCGCGGGTTCATTCACCCAAAACACAATTTTGATCCCTAGAGACAAGAAATCACGGGGAAAACACTGGAAAATAATCGGGTATTCATCGGAGGTAAGTTTCTTGACTCAAAAACATAATACTATGGTAGAATTAACATCAATCCGTCACGACCCAAACCGATGGGCCGCGACGGGCACCTGTTACCTTACTTAACCGAGTACCAATGTAACATATCTTTCTTATTATACTATTATGAGTAAATAAGTCAGAAAACCCGCCATGAGATAACAAGAATAAAACATAAGGGAATACTCAACATATGATGACCCAACATGTTATACAAACTTATACATATGACACACGGGCCTATAAGGCCGACATCACCATTTGTAAACTCAAAATATAGGCCGACAAGGCCATACAAGTATCCATACACCTAACATCTGTCTACAAGCCTCTAAGAGTACATAAAATGATAAAGGTCGGGGCAGAGCCCCACTATACCAACCAATACATATCTTAAGCATACTGACCAAATAGGCAACTCCGGAGCAAGTGGAGTGCGCCAACACCTTCGCTGAGCTGATAGCCTAATAGGAGGACAATCAACCTATCAATCGGGACCTGTGGGCATGAAACGCAGCGTCCCCAGGCAAAAGGGACGTCAGTACGAATAATGTGCCGAGTATGTAAGGCAAGAAAGCATAAACAAGAACAGTAATGTAAAGAGAGATGAAGGAAATACAATCTGGAACATCTGAGTGCCTCTGGGGGCTATTGACATGAAATGCATAATACATATATATACATATATATTTAAAAACATTTGCCTCTGGGGGCATCATTATCATCATATCGTACCCGGCCACAAAGAGCACTCGGTAAAAACGTACCCGGCCACGTGGAGCTCGGTAAACCCAACTGATCAGTCGTTGCACAATAGGTGCCGTACCCGGCCGACTTTAGCACGGCTCGGTAGAGTAAAATAGATACATATATATAATGCATGCTCGACTTATGGAATCACGTTCTAAACCTTTTTGAGTGACGTAAGAACATTATGGACATACAATATGAACTTAAGTAGGATTTATGGATCATACATACTTTCTTAGAATAACTTTGTGTGGATAGAACAACATGGACAACCTTAGTTGCTAGGAGTAGATTCATTATGAAATAGCATATTCATTTCATATTAGATCATGCCAAAAGATAGAAGAAAATGCCTTAACATACCTGTGATAAGAACAACTTCGTATGATATTCTTGATAAGGATTACACTGTACTCCCTTATAGTCGAAAAATGTTGTTGCTTTTATAATATGGTGTGACTATCGTCCTTGGCTTTGTATTCAGGTTCAGTAAATCTAGGCTCTATGTTGTTCTGGATGAAGAGAGTGTTCAACTTCTTTCCGACTTATGTATTACCATAGACACTGCTCTACTCGATTTTGCACTATATGTGTATCTTTACAAGAGACTTTTCTTCCTTCTCCGCTCGACAGTTTTGAGGCTCCAACACTTGGAACTATTGCAATAAAGTTTTGTGCCAATATTTCAGAAGAAGTATACACCCAACTCCTAACTTATACGTACCATCAATGAGTATATTGTAAAAGGTGGTCACTTACACCTATTGTCCAGCTTCACTACTTGAGAGCGTAAATATTCCAAAATTGAGAGGAAGTGTTTGAGCAAAGGAGTCTGAATGAAGTGTTGCAAGTATAATAATATAATAAGAGCTCTTTTGCATTTTTCTCACCCACTTACGTAATGAATTTTGTATAATTTTCTTCCAGGCTTAAAGCTGACAAACTTGCTAAATGTCTTAATAAGGAGACACCTTGCCATGTCTCTTTATGAGTCACGTAATGGCTTTTGTTGCCATATTCCAGGGCTGCCACGTTTTGTGGTCCAAGCCTTATCCAAAGTCATCCTTAATTCACCACTAATCTCATGGTTAATTTGATAATCTCCCACTATTCAATAATTAACCAATTACCTAAATTAAATCAAATTATTTAAAGCGCTATTCACATTTAACACACTTTATACACTTTAATATCATGGCCTTGTAGTACCTTGTATGGCATTAGTCCATAAATACCGGGTATTTTAGCTCGGGCCGTATTTTATCCCAAATTGGCCACTTTCAACGGAATCCTTCTCTTTAATTCGTGTACCTTTTCATCCTTCACAGGAATTAATTATCTCTTGTTGTAAATATCATAATACTTATAATCCCAAAATAAATCTTATTCTCGAATTTACATTGATTAATCTTACAATAATGCTTTAACGTACGACGACGCTTTAATGTACAATAATTCGAAATATAATATCTCATTTTTGGACTTTCGTTACTTTACTTATGCCGTACTTTCACGCACGAAAATCTGGGGTGTAACATCATTCCCCCCTTGGGAACATTCGTCCTCGAATGCTGCCTAGTGCACTCTATCATTTTTGTAACTTATGTCTTCTGAATACTTTGTACTCTTCTTTCCATCATGGAACCTATTCTATGTGTAAATCCAAATGCTAGGGCATTCCTCCCCTTAGGCCTCTCTGACACACCAGGACTTGTGGTCAGAATTCATTCAATCTTGTAACTGTTGTTACCTTTTGTCATGCAACCTGTTCGACTTCTTCTTACTCTCTGCACCAATGGGACTCTTTCCCTTAGCTTTTAGCTAATAGCCTTTCCTTAGTTTGGGAACATATACAGAACTTTGACAAGATGTCCCTTTTTTGTACCTATAAGTGTACAAAAGTTATTTGCTCGATACTTTGTAGAACTTGCGAATATGGCCATATTTCATTTCATAGATATGTTTTCCCATTCATATGACTTTACTGCATTAAGATGGGTTATACTATGCCATAATGTTTACTTCAATCTACCTTTACTGACGTATGCTTACCAATCTCCCAGTTACTTCTTCCAATGATCCTTCATTACTGTTCGTCTTAAGAATGGCGGCTAATCTCATATCATACTTTGTGACTTTTGTCCATCTATTGTTGATCCACCTCAATGTTGATCTATAATCTTTCATTGATAACTTCAAACTTCTTACGTAATAGTTTGCTACTAGGGCTTACGTTACATCAAGGAATATTTGAAGTAATTTTCCCGATCCACTTAGCGGCGATAATATAATTCAGTAACTGTATTCTATAGGAAGATATGCCACTGATGATGCCACTATCATTCTTGGATATTAAATCCCTGCACTTCTAGCCTTCCATTTGAAGTAAGGGCTATTCACAATTCTCTACATTTGAGTATCTTGTATGTTGTTCACCTTTACCTTACTACCTTAAAATCTTGCATCGTATCTTCTATTTCTTTCATGTCCTCCCTTCCACGTATGTATAATTCTTGTCCATTACTTGAAGCTCTATTATATACTTGCACCTCTGGTGCACCCATAATCCGATAGGAGTTTCGTACTAACTCCTTATGAGGCTGGTATTTCTTCTAACTGGTTTCCTTGTAGAGCCACTATTGATTATGGTTGTTGTGTTATTTCTTCTTGAACATCTGATATTAAGAGTGATCCTGTCATTTCCTCAAGCACAACTTTTATAAAAAAAAAAAAAATTCGGGGTCCAATAATCAGACTCCTAATTTACTTGGGTGATGAAATTCTTTAGTTTCCTTTTCCTTCCAATCAACCTTTACGTAGGCTTAAGCTATCATTCGATCTGTGTCTCATGGTATCAGTTATTACCTTAGTCTTTCACGAGTGTTATGGAATATCAATGATACAATCTTCTAACAATTTAATCCTTTGTCTATGTCCTGGGCTCAATTCTTTCTTTTAACTTATACCATAGTCTTCTATGGCTATATGATAGTTAACAGATATGCTGTTTGGATAATGCTTTAGAATCTTTGAGTGCATCCATAACATACTCTCCCTGGATCATTGGTCGAATAATTCTTTCGTTCCGTCTTATCTTTCTTTCAACGTAAGCTATTACTTTTCCTGGTCTTTTTGCCCCATCGTTGCGTCCATACTTAGTTTATCTTAGTGCCTACACTTGCCAAAATTTTAATACAACTCATATTGATCTCAAATATTACTTTTAACTCTTATTTGCCTTTCATTAGCCACGGTAGGTGCCACTTTCCTTTGGAATTCTTACAATGTTGTTGCAAGATTTGTAACACGATCATTTCCCCTTTAGGTCGTTGTGCTTAGGTTGGAGCCTTCTTTCTCATCTCCTCAGCTAGTCTTTCGTTGTAGTACTTAGGGAAAACCCTTGACTCTCGTAAAGTTGTAAGCTTATTACGGACCTCCTTTTCTGATGTCTTTACTTGCTTATAATCATCTGTAGTTGCTTACTTCCATGCCCTTGTGCTTATATGGTTGCTTCTGAACTGATATTTTGACTGCCTTCCCAGTGGCTGCTTTCTTTTATCCCCCTAACACTCATACGATACCTTTAACTACCCCGACTCTTGTTTGAATATATCTCAAAATGATATTCTCCGAAGCTGAATTCTCCATGTTGGGTTCTACTATGCTTATCTTACACGATCTGATGACTCATCTGTAACCTCCTATTTCGCCATAACCGAGATCTTCCTGACCAATTTCTAACTACTCGTTGGGCCTTTCTCATGTCAATATTCCTCATAATCTTTCTTAGGTTATTTACTTTGTTTTAACTTATGTCTCGCACTGGCTCCTTATTTATTAATAACAGCTTGAGCAGGAACCTTAACTTCCTCTCCTTGATGTCGTGCTTGCAGAATATTCTTGAATGGTAGCGTATCTATATGATTTGGATAACTGCCATCTCATTCCACTTTTATTTATCTCATTCTTCCTTTACCATTTCATAGTTACTAGAACCATTTAATTCTGACTTAATGCCATATCACTCCATATTCCCCCCTTTATGGGTATACTAAAAGTTGAAGCCACGATGATCTACCTATAGATGTTTTACCTCTTCATCTTTGGCGTTGTTTCTTATCAATGATCCTTACTTGCCTTGCGGTAATTCTGCTGTACCAAGGACGAAAAATTCCCTACTCGCGAGGGTGACACTTAGCGTAACTGAAACATACAGTCTCTTAAGGTCAACTTTGCTCACATTGCTTATTCTACGGAAGCGTCTCCATAATGACTATTCTCTGCATTCATCATGAATCTTCTTCTGTGGTCCATTTTATTACCGCTGGAATGAAATCTGAAATTCCCATGATGCCGAGTACTTTCCAATCATTCAGTCCCTAATTCATATTTAGATTATCGTATTTAATAGTCCATACTGATTTTTGTTACTCTAGGGATTAACTCTCCCCTCTAGTAGTCGCGTTGGCGTCACGAACTTATATCTCAAAATGAGGATATAACCTTATGGCCTATACTTTTTTTGTTGTCTCAAGGCTTGTCACCTCTGGTATTTCCTTTCACTTGACTATAAACTCTATAATATTGTCATTTTTTTTCTACTGTTGTCATTCATGTATTAGCTCTTACTCATAATGCTTCATTAACTCTCTTCTTATTTTCTTGCTAACATTTTTGTCAATCACTTTATTTTGAACACTCGAACAAAGCATTCTTTTGCCTTTAGCTTCCATTTGCTCCATCCAGTGGCTCTTCAGGTTGCTTAATGTTCTCGCTTTAATAGGAACACGAGCCACACTAAGGTAATATGTATCCATTCAAGACTTATGGTGCATGTCTTTGTCGTACTCAAATCTGGCTACACTATTTTAAAGTGTACCATCTGGGTGTCTCACAAGGAGATCTATTAGCACATTTGCAATATCCTTCAGAAATGTCAACTGACACAAACAATTCCGCCATCCTATCTTCTTATACTACTTATATTAACCCACATAGGGCATATCTTGAATGGGTACGAGCAATTGTGTATACCTCTGCTACTATTGAATATAACTCAAAAAGCTTATGTTCCTCTGCCTCAATTATAAACATTGTTAAACTTCATTAATTGGGCGCCTCGTACCCTTCTTTATCTTGCTTCTTTTGCTTGTTGAAACTTGTAGTTTTTAAACTCTCATTGTCTTTCACCATAAAGGTGGGTATGCATTCTTGGCTTAAGGCTCCTTATCAAGAGGCTTACACCTTTCACTACACCCATGATCTGCTGAAAACCTCAAATTTACTTATCGTAGGCATTATACAAAATCCAGTTCCTTTGATTCAGCTCTTCCACAACTATATTTCTTTCCAGTCCTTCTTTCATGATGTACGTATCGTCTTATTATGAATAACAAAAAAAATTCGGATTTGAATGCTCATAAGTGGGTTCTACCACACGATCTAGAGTAAGAAGAAAGAGTGACAATCTTAAATGCCCTGTAGCCTCCTGCTTATAAGTGTGGTGCACGACACACCCATAAACAAGACTCTACTAGACACGGCTTGTAGACCCCCTAGGACAGAACTGCTCTGATACCACTTTTTGTCACGACCCAAACAGATGGGCCGCGACGTGCACCCGTTACCTTACTTAACCGAGTACCAACGTAACATATCTTTCTTATTATACTATTATGAGTAAATAAGTCAGAAAACCCGCCATGAGATAACAACAATAAAACATAAGGGAATACTCAACATATGATGACCCAACATGATATACAAACTTATACATATGACACACGGGCTTATAAGGTCGACATCACCATTTGTAAACTCAAAATATAGGCCGACAAGGCCATACAAGTATCCATACACCTGACATCTGTCTACAAGCCTCTAAGAGTACATAAAATCATAAAGGTCGGGGCAGGGCCCAACTATACCAACCAATACATATCTTAAGCATACTGACCAAATAGGCAACTCCGGAGCAAGTGGAGTGCGCCAACACCTTCGCTGAGCTGATAGCCTAATAGGAGGACAATCAACCTATCAATCGGGACTTGCGAGCATGAAACGCAGCGTCCCCAGGCGAAAGGGATTTTAGTACAAATAATGTACCGAGTATGTAAGGCAAGAAAGCATAAACAAGAACAGTAATGTAAAGAGAGATGAAGGAAATACAACCTGGAACATCTGAGTGCCTCTGGGGGCTATTGACATGAAATGCATAATACATATATATACATATATCTTTAAAAACATTTGCCTATGGGGCCATCATTATCATCATATCGTACCCGGCCTCAAAGAGGACTCGGTAAAAACGTACCCGGCCACGTGGAGCTCGGTAAACCCAACTGATAAGTGGTTGCACAATAGGTGCCGTACCCGGCCGACTATAGCGCGGCTCGGTAGAGTAAAATAGATACATATATATAATGCATGCTCGACTTATGGAATCACATTCTAAACCTTTCTGAGTGACGTAAGAACATTATGGACATACAATATGAACTTAAGTAGGATTTATGGATCATACATACTTTCTTAGAATAACTTTGTATGGATAGAACAACATGGACAATCTTCGTTGCTAGGAATAGATTCATTATGAAATAGCATATTCATTTCATATTAGATCATGCCAAAAGAAAGAAGAAAATACCGTAACATACCTGTGATAGGAACAACTTCGTATGATATTCTTGATAAGGATTACACTGTACTCCCTTATAGTCGAAAAATCCTGTTGCTTTTATAATATGGCGTGACTATCGTCATTGGCTTTGTATTCAGGTTCAGTAAATCTAGGCTCTATGTTGTTCTGGATGAAGAGAGTGTTCAACTTCTTTTCGACTTATGTATTACCATAGACACTGCTCTACTCGATTTTGCACTATCTGTGTATCTTTACAAGAGACTTTTCTTCCTTCTCCGCTCGACAGTTTTGAGGCTCCAACACTTGGAACTATTGCAATAAAGTTCTGTGCCAATATTTCAGAAGAAGTATACACCCAACTCCTAACTTATGCGTACCATCAATGAGTATATTGTAAAAGGTGGTCGCTTACACCTACTGTCCAGCTTCACTACTTGAGAGCGTAAATATTCCAAAATTAAGAGGAAGTGTTTGAGCAAAGGAGTCTGAATGAAGTGTTGCAAGTATAATAATATAATAAGAGCTCTTTTGCATTTTTCTCCCCCACTTACGTAATGAATTTTGTATAATTTTCTTCTAGGCTTAAAGCTAAGACAAACTTGCTAAATGTCTTAATAAGGAGACACCTTGCCATGTCTCTTTATGAGTCACGTAATGGCTTTTGTTGCCATATTCCAGGGCTGCCACGTTTTGTGGTCCAAGCCTTATCCAAAGTCATCCTTAATTCACCACTAATCTCATGGTTAATTTGATAATCTCCCACTATTCAATAATTAACCAATTACCTAAATTAAATCAAATTATTTAAAGCGCTATTCACATTTAACACACTTTATACACTTTAATATCATGGCCTTGTAGTACCTTGTATGGTATTAGTCCGTAAATACCGGGTATTTTAGCTCGGGCCGTATTTTATCCCAAATTGGCCACTTTCAACAGAATCCTTCTCGTTAATTCGTGTACCTTTTCATCCTTCACAGGACTTAATTATCTCTTGTTGTAAATATCGTAATACTTATAATCCCAAAATAAATCTTATTCTCGAATTTACATCGATTAATCTTACAACAATGCTTTAACGTACGACGACGCTTTAATGTACAACAATTCGAAATATAATATCTCATTTTTGGACTTTCGTTACTTTACTTATGGCGTACTTTCACGCACGAAAATCTGGGGTGTAACACAATCTTCATGAATTTGGGTAGAAATTGTGAAGAATTGTGGCCTAGGTATTGAAAACTAGATTTTGAGTTTTGAAAGGCTATTCGAACTCCGATTTCGATAAATTTTATATGCGCGGACTCGTGGCGAAACGAGGATCGTATTGGTATAATTTTCGGAATTTTTCGGACAGCGGGCCCGGGGTCGGGTTTTTACCAACTTAGCGTATTTATGCGTTTTTCATGTAAATTGAAATTGGTTATGTTTCTTTGTCCCGTAAATGACACAATTATTGTGGTTTGAATATATTCTACACGCGAGGTAGCGAATTCTAAAGGAAAGGGCATTGCGGACGAGTCTATGACCGGCTAGAGGTGAGTAGTTTGTGTATATGGTAGCCCGAGGGTTCGAAACCCCGGCTTAGCACATTGTGACACTAGTAGGGCGTGGCTCGCACCCCGTGGCAGGTGCGGGATTGATTGTGACTGGGGATTGAGACTTGGTCCATCCCGAATATGGATAATATGCTATTAGTGATGGAAATACACCGTGTTTGACATATTTGTGGGTTGTAAGCCTTGATTGGGGCCTTGTGCCGACCTGTAGTATCCCTGGGGGATAATATTTATGTGATAGTTGTACTTGCTTAATCACTGATCTCAGTCCTGGAATTTGAATTCACAGTGTTGAAATGCTAAGTCACCGGTTTTTGCAAATTAAATAAAAGTTAAAGTATTTTTCATAAATTATGAACTGGAAACTGGAATTAAGAAAAATGAACTGTTTTGTGACTTATTTGATTATTGTGGACTGAGGATGGATCGGGCTACACGCCGCAGCGATTACTATGATATGAGGATCGGGTTGCATGCTGCAGCGGTATTTGCGCTTGGGCTGTAGAAGCCACTACGGAGTCTGTACACACGCCGTAGCGGTTATGTGCATTGCATTGCATCTTTATCTGTTGAATTATTCTGTGGTAGCTATATTGTACTTGTTGATGCTAGTTCGTAGGAGATTCGGACTATAGTTTAGCTTCATATTGTGGTATTCCGTGGATTTCCTACTTTCAACTGCTTTTATATATTTATTACTCACTGAGTACTAAGTACTCACCCCTACTCCCTGCACCTTTTGTGTGCGGACTCAAGTAATCAGGAGAAGTAGACGAGCATTTCCAGCTTCTGCAGAGTCATACCGACTTGCCAAAGTAGCTGCCGACGTTCGTACAACCTAGCTTCTCCTCCTCTTTCCAGTTGTTATTTTATATTCAGACTTGAGTATTTCTATACAGTATTCTCTATTTCTGTTGGGTTTTGTTAGAGGCTATAGACTTGTGACTCCGGATTTTTGGGAGTGTCAGTTGTTTTCACACTTCTCAGTATTTTTGTTCATTATTATTATTATTGGAGTTCTTTGACTCATATATTCTTCTTGGGATGTCCATTTGGGACTGATATTCATTGTGATAAATAATTGTTGGTCTGGCTGGCCTAGCTTAATTGTTGGGCGCCATCACGACCGGATGTGGGTCGTGACAAGTTGGTATCAGAGCCGACTCTCTGGAGTACGATGGGTGGGTACTCACAACGAGGACGTTGTCTCCTTGTTGGTGGGGTGAGTGGTATCAGTGGTATCAGCGGGTAGCTGTAGTTGTAGCTCAAAGGAGTCCCACATCGAAATTGAGAGGGAGTTCTAGGCTAGTTAAGTAAGGGTGTTGGACCACCATGTGCATAGGCCTTTTCCCCAGTGGACCAGCTGGGGAGGAACAAAACCATGTGGGCTAGGCCCAAAGCGGACAATATATGCAAAATGGTGGGCCGGGTCATTACACGAAAGTACTTTCCTTCCACGACACATTTATCCTTCCACACGACATTATCGATTTACAAGCATTGTCATAGCACCTTCTCAAAAATAATATCAACTCCCAAACATGCATAACAAGGATGACAGATAAACATCATGCATGAGATAACTATCCATTGACTTTACCTTTTGATAACTTCCACTGTACAATTTACATTACACTGGATATTGCAATTCATGATGACAACAATAACCCACAATTCCATAACTTGGCATCATACCATCAAGGATGTCAGTTCATAGTAAACAAACAATCATGTGTTCATAATAGTCCTTACCAGCCATTAATATAATCGCAAAGGTGTTCATCAACAAGATTATAATTTCATTTCAATCAACAGTCCATATGAAGTCAAGCCATCATGAGTCTTGCTAGTAGTGCATCATGATCATATAGTTCAACCAAGTCAATTTGTACCCACATTTCTTTTATCACTATCTTCTTAGACATAAGCATATGGAAATACAATGTACATGAGGAACAGTTACGGGGAATATCATACACCCATTGCAACCTAATGTGTAATACAGTCATGTTACCTTTATTATCAACTCACATAACATTTTTAGGGGTACACTCACACTAAACCCTTGATGACCCTTAATAGTTACCCTAAGATGTGATACCATAAACCGACCATAACTTTATCTGTCCAATATATATGTGATCACACTATGAAGCTTTATCTTTAACTTGTCCGAACTTACAATACCCAATGGATCTAATACAACGAGGAACAACAGAGTTCAAGATCAGGCTGGAGTTCTTCAGGAATCCATTAATGCACTGGGTAGAGTAGTTTATGAGGTCGTATACTAAGAGACAAAAAATGTTACTACTAACAATACTGACATGGTTAATCACTGTGACTACCTCGATTAATACACAAATGAGGCATAGGAGTACGTAGTACATGGGAAATAGGAATCATTAAGGAGGAATACTCAAGTACATGAACCACTCATTTTCTAGAGTGTAGAGAAAATCTGTCGACCCCGAATACGAATACTATGGCACTTTGAATGTGATATGGGATTCAAAATAACACGAAGTTGAATTACACTCTAACATTACTTGACACACAGAATCTATGCCACAAGCCTATAAGGATGAAAAGAATTGAACGCTTATGAGATTACCATATTCTAGACAAGTTAACACTTCTTGGTAATTGATCATATATGAGGGAACTAAAAATTAAGACCACTTGTCATTCAAATCAACATGTTCATGATATGTACAAAATTCCAAAGTCATATGATCTCAACCTTTCGCGAGTGAAACTCAATAACTAGGAAATCTTGATATTGGGACAAACTCATGAATTGGTTAGATGCTTTTAATAGTTAACACGACGCTCCGGGGAGAAGGCAAATAACACTCATATCTAGCCAAGAAGGTTATACCAAGGGTACTAAAACACTCCGCACATGACAACGACATAGTCCATTATTCTAGACATTGAGGGTGTAAAGAAAACCAAACTCAATGAAACAGTGCACAATAATTATTGAACGTTTACAAATGTTCATGATGAGATCTCCATAGGTTTTGACTTGAAAAAGGAAGTGTCATAGTGATACATAGAAGGGAATGTTATTTTATGGTTGTCGTACAAGTGTAGGGAACTAGCACAACGACTTCACTAAATAAGAAATACAATTAACACATTGTGGAGACATAAAGAGAGAATAATCATTCGTTATGAGTTGGACATGCCTATGCTATACTATCTTCCAAACTGCAATACAATTCTACATAACGGATAACCACAATACTAGAAAGCAAGTGAGCTACTTACTACGGGATATCTCAAGTGGAAACAAAAATTGTGGCGACACAAGATCTTCCTATGATGGGATGTGAGGATCTCAATTTTCATAAAAACTTTATGCACACAGTGACCATTTCAATTGACATGTACTTGTAGGATAAGTGTAGATGCATGCTTTCATGTTTCTTGATAGTAAGAAGGTTTTCATGATTTACTTGCAAGAGAGTGGATTGGCTATTCAAGCCATATACACAACTGAGAAATAAAGTGACTCGAGAAGGATCACAAATCTTGAATACTTTGCATGGAACTTGGCACCACATGTACAAACTCTATGATGGTGCATGTATATGCATAAGTGAGCTGATGTTGTCCATTCAAATAAAACGTTTCGGTAAAGATTTCACTGGGAATAGTACCTTGATGAAAATTTAGGAAAACAAGTGGGAAGTATAAATAGTGTTATAACTCAATTAAGGAACATACTTATAGAGCTCAATTCCATAGGAGGTTGTAAATACTAGAACTGTGATAGGGAGACTTTGTAGATAATACCTCTCATTCAAAGAGTATGCATATGCATGAACTGTTTTGTAATTTAGATTCTTTTTAAGAACACATCTATGCAAGGACAAGGAAATCATAAGGGTTTAACAAAAAGTTTAAACAATCACCACATTACCAAATAAAATGGATCACATAGTTTTTTATACATAATTTCCATACCTCTAGGCCGCATTTCATAGCCCTTCCATAGGGTTCACATATAAAATTATTCACCTATGCGCTTCATACAATAATAAGGAAATCACAATTACGAATCAAACACTTTAAATGATCACCACATTATCAAATAAAAGAATCATGCCATTTTCTCGTATATTTGTCCATCAACACTTTGGGCTACAATTATCACATCATACTTGGCACTAGGCCACATTTCATAACACAATCTCTTCTTCCCCGCATTTCACATCATTTTCGCATATTTCACATCAACATCATAATTTGTTTCATATTCCCTCATGTCACAAGTATCACCAGGTACAATTTCATTTCGAGTTCTCGACACATAGTCTACACTTTATTTCTCAAAAGCATTTGACTTATTTCAACATCTCTATGCATAGAGGACTTCACACGGTTTTATTTAATATATGCTCATTCAATTTCAATTTAAGGCCTTCACATTTCAATACATGACTCATACCCCTTGCACCAATTTTAAGTTGTCAATAATAGCACATTGATCATATTGGAATGCATCTTTCACAAATATCGGATCACAACACCAATTCATGTAAAGTATCAATCACAACTAGAGTCTGACATTTTGTCTTACCACATTTACACAGTCACTTACTTCATCTCCAAACATATTTATACATTACCAACAACTAGACGCAATCAATCAAATACCTTTGGTACACGTAAGAACATTTTGGAAGTATCAACCATAACAAGTTTTCTTACAAAATTTGGCATCAAAATATCAATTCAAACTTTACTTGAAGTCTAGGCATTTTAGCACATAGTTCACATTCTTTACATATCCTCATCTACCAAGTATAATATATTAAACAAATGGAGAAGTACCTCCCACATATATTTTCACAACAATAATTTGCTTAACATAACAACACGGGTACTGCATCAATTATATTTTGAACCTACAACATTTATGTGGGCACCATTGAAGCTTAATTTCTAAGAGACGGGGTTTTAGCCGTATATACTGATGATATACTACATGATCTGGTGGGGCAGTGACATTAGTTGGAACAAGGGCACTCTCCTTAATAACAAGTTCTACCAACCACTCCATGGCTCAACACATTCTTCTAACAAGTCCTTGGGTGATCCACTTGGACTCAATAGTGGGATAAATCTCATCTTACATGCTTCAAAATCACAGATTATGGTATCAAAATTACCAATCTTGAGGGTAATACTTAGAGAGAAAATTATCTCCCTATTTTGAGCCATATCGCACGATCTGGAATATCAAAGAAATGGGTAAATTCCTAAATGTCCGTGCAGCCCCCAACTTGTATGATGTGGTCGACAACACACCGATAAGAAGGGCACTACTAGACACGGCTTCGAGACATCCTAGGACACTTTAAAAACCTTAGGCTCTGATACCAAGTTTGTCACGCCCCAAATCGAGGGACATGACCGGCGCCTGACCGGGTAGCCCAGTCAAGCGGACCTGGGTTCCTTTCATTCCCACATGTTACCCCTGTGTTGATTGTTTCTCATTAACCAAATACCTTATCAATTATAACGGATTTTACAATATACAAACATAACCATGCGAGTGATTCATTAACAAGTTTACAGTTTTTACAACGCCCAACATAATATATACATGAGCCTGGAATCCCACAGTTTACATGTCTACAGAACATCTAGGATACAAAGGACGATACAATACTTGCCGGTAATAAGGCTCCGACTATACCTTTGCACAAATCAAAATAAAGTCCAAACAAGAGTGGCATGAGCCACGTAGGGCCTCGAAAGGAAAGGGGCTCACCAAAACAGGCAGTGGAAGATGAAGGATGCTACTGCCGATGAGTTGAAGTACCTGCTACTGATTCACCTACAATCATAATACGAATGTAGCGTCCCCAGAGCAAAAGGGACGTCAGTACACTGGAATTGTACTGGTATGTATGGGCAAACTTTGTCCCAAGTAAACTCAAGCCATTAACAAGAAATCACGGTGATAATACAACCAATGAATTACATCAAGAATCAATTAAGCCAGCCAACCATGTTTTCCACATTTTTCCTCATTTCAGATAATTCTCAACACAAAGCACATTTATGATCAACAAGTAGAACAATCACAAATCAATCACGTAAAACACAAGTAGTCAAACAAAGGGGCAATCAGTGCCCCACAGGTTGCAAACTCTCCTGCTGTCTCCTTTCACAATTTCACATCAATGATTTTATATCAAATTTCAATAGCGATTTCGATCGCTTTCCATCCTTATTACCTCGTCCACCCTTATCACCCCAACCCACACCTTATTACCTCATGTTGCGGCGCGCAACCCGATCCCACCGTACAATTTCAATCACAACAATTACAAACAGCAAATAAGGCACTACACCAAATTACACAAATTCAAATAAGCAACTTACAATTAGATTCATATTCTCAAGTACTCTCCAAACTGATATCACAACCAAGTTACCATGTTTCTATATTCGAGAGTACTCACACAAGTATGTTCAACAATTTTCCACAATTTAAGTGTTTCATCTCTTTCCACAATAAACCATATATGCCACCACAACAATGGTTCTCAGTTCTTTACCAATTCCAATTCCCTTGTCATCTTTCAATTCATATTTCATACCATACCACATGTAGTTCAATCATCAATTGAATACCCAACAATGACATCAAAGAATCACATACAATTTCTCAAATTAACACATGCCAAACAATTGCACACATATGGGCGATTTTACAAGAATCAAAATTAGCCATACATACCTTGATTGAGCTTTCCTTAAGTTACTACAACACTCCAAAAACTCTAGCAATTCCAATCTACTATGAGACATAACAAAATTAAACATATATTAGAAAGATATTCATGAAACTAGCTCATGGAGCATTTTATCGAATACTAGTTGCACATCTTGATTTCAAATCCCCTTTTCAAGAATTTCTTCATTCCCTAACCCTATCTTTACTTATTTATGTTCATCAATCTTCCCACAACTCTATTTTCACAAGCATGCACACATAACACAACCATACCAAGAATCATGCCTCAATAACACATCTCACAACCTCTACAATACTAACATAACCTAGGTTAGGAACCCATGGCTCCCAATCACCCTCCCATGAGTTCTAATGTATGTATCTTACATAAATAATCAACATAGAGTAGTTGGAGATGATAGACATACCTCTTGTAGTAAGAATTTTAAGAATCCCCACTTGAGGTGTTCTTGAAGAATTCAAGAATTAGAAGGAAAATCTAAGGAATTTGAAGATTAATCCTTGTTAGTAAAGTGTTTAAGGGTAGAAATTACTTAAATAACTATAAAAACCTTACCTTAGATCATAGGGATGAAGTTTGGGATGAAACCTTCTTGAGAGAGCAAGTCATAACCCCAAAAATGAGTTTGGAACACTCTAGGCCGGTCTTTGGGGTATTAAAACTATCCGGCTGCGCGAAGTGTTTCCCAGATGCGCAAAGTGTGCAAGCTTCGCGCATTACTTCGCGCATTTTCCTAAGCATTCTGCCTCAGCTGCGCTAAGTATGCGCGAAGTTCATTTCGCGCAGAATTTCGCGCATCTGACACCTGACTAGTAAAATGATCATAACTTTCTGTAAACACCTCCAAATGATGAACGGTTTATTGCGTTGGAAACTAGAATCAAAGAGCTTTAATATTATAGGTTTATCCTCACACAACTCCTTATATAACTGGATATATGATCGTTCAAAGTGGAGCCTTGTGTGAATCCATTTGGAATTTTGGCCTATATTGAAAATTTTCCCATTTGGCGTACACCTAGGCTTCCATTTAGACCTCACATAACTTACCATAAGACTTATACTCATATTTACTAAGTCTAATTGATGTCCACCATATTAATAGTATATAAAAATATTATAATTAGCCTACGTGGCACCACAGAATCCTATATTACTTAGCGAAATTTTCTGGGGCCTTACAGACGCAATACCCGATGAGGAACATATGGTTGAATACTACGAACCCCCATCAAAAGAATATAACATCCCTCGGCTGCCATGTATACTGCTTCAGTGTCAGGTAACCACCCGAATGCCCATTCAATTTGGTCGACCTTTATTGAACTTAATCGTACAAGCCATGCTTCGATCCCTTCGGGGAATACAGCGCCTGTCATTCGTTTCTCAAAACCACTAATACAGCTTTTTCCAGTCAACCCGTGGTTCATGTATCGTGCCCGGTGACGGAGGTGTTCTTGCATCCACAATTGGAGTAATAGATTACATCCTTGGAAGAAATCGCCCCTTTCTCGGCATACAATCAAGGCTCGGTAGATTTCAGACAAAACGAAAGGGACTACTGTACTGGTAGCTTTTTTGATTGCAACATCGACCATTCCTACAAGATTTATCTCTATTTTCTTATCTTTGCATGGACAAACCACAATCCCCAGGAATGTCGTTATGAATGCTAAAGTACGTCTGGTCTCCCACTTAGTTCTATTCCCAGCATGAGTTAGTCCAAGATTTGACTCTTCAAAACCTTGAGGAGTACCATACAGTTGATATAAGAATTGGAGAGCGCAACATCCTCCTGATAAATCATCATTTTGCACCTTCCGACTAATGCTTAGCAAATCCAGAAACCCATGCGGAGATACCGGTCTTGGTGAAAGCAAATATTGTCCTCTTAATTTTCCACTTAATCCTGCATCGCCTGCAATCTCCTCTAGTGTAGGTGTAAGTTCAAAGTCAACAAAACGGAATACATTTCGGGTTGGATCCGAAAACGATATCAGAGCCTCAATGATATCTTTCCTTTGATTGATATTCAACAGGTTGACAAAACCTCCCAAAACTCTTTCCACTATCTTTTTACTACTGCCTTTCAAATCATTCCACCACATGTAGAGCTGTTAAGGGACCTCGCTAAAGACTGAAAATGGTTCATTCTGATTTGTGCTCACCCTACACATTTATTAAGGTGATTAAAGAAAAAGAAAAAAAAATTTATTTCACAATTTTATTTTTTATAATTATACTCCATTTTTTAATTATGAAGATAAAGGACTCAGTTTTCAAACACGGCCTTTGAACGCCTCGGGGACAAAGATTTTAAGGCTGTGTGGGTCAATTGACCAACAAAATCTACAAAATGACCCAAAAGTGGTCGTTTATGCAAAGTCAGCCTTCCGGCGTGCCTTTCGGGTACATTCGGCTGTTTTGAAAATGGCATCACTCAACTTATTTACGACAAAAATTAATTTCGACATTTTTTTTCTTCTATTTTGGCAAAAAAAGGGAGGTTGGACCCGATAAGGGTTTCCTACGTATCTCACATTCGATGAGAATCAAACCAGCGTAGTTCGGTCAAATAAAACAAACTACATCTGTAAATGAAACAAACTATTTTTATTTTATTGAAAAAAAAAACTAAACCCCTTTTTTCAATTTTAAGAAATAATCACACATTTTTTTTCTTTTTCTTTTTAATTAAAAAAAACTAACAAAATTTTTTTTTTAATTTTCCTCAATATTGAAAACTCGGTCAGCATGCAAGTCTGAACCAAATAAATGCGTAAAACAAATAGGATGCAACAGGGTGGTCTTTTCATTTCAGGTGACTTGTCCTATACGGACCCAACCCCTATGTTGTGTCCCCTAAGTCAAATGCACGTGATGCAAACAAACGTCCTACTAGGGATCCGGCATGAGTTTATCGTTCTTCTAGATTTAAACCCTAGGTTTATTGGTCTAGACCTGGCTTACCCGAGCGGACAGCTCGAGCCGAGGAGGAGGCAGCAACCCGAGAATACAGAAGCTTCACCGGTTTTGCAACTTATCCAAACCTCGTTCTAAAGTGGGAATTAGACACTATACAGAAAAGAAGTCACACGAAGTGCACCCTTCTTCATGATTTAGAAGACTCGGAGAGGAGATTGGTTTCGGCACAATTTATATGTACAATCCAGATAATATCAAAGCTGTAACATTTAGCACATTAACCATGAAAGCATGTAGAATGTGACGACCCAAAGGGTCATCACCTGTTTTCCTCACTTGTACCGCATTTTCGAGGCCTTGAAAACCTCATTCTATGTTGCCTCGATTTACGTGCATAACCCAGGCATGTAGCCGAAAAGATTTTGTGATAGAATAAGAGAATTCTATGAGAAATTTGAAGAAAAATGATATTAATATTGATATAGTTGACTTCGGTCTCATCTTTGGTAAACGGACCCAGACCCGAGATCAGACGGTGCCGGAAGGTCCGTAGGAAAATATGGGACTCGGACATGCGTCCGGAGTTGAATTCTGAGGCCTAGTGCCTAAGTTATGGATTTTTCTGTGAAATTATTTTTGCTGTAATTATTAAAGGAAAATGAATTAAATGACCTTGGTATCGGGCTCGTATTTTGGTTCCGACGCCCGTACAAGTCTTAAATATTATATATGTGCTTTCTGCAAACTTTGGTGACATTTGGATGTCGTTTGATATGTTTTGGACCTTGAGTTCCAAGTTTGAAAGTTTTGAAAACCAAAAGGATGAAAATCATGAACTTGAGGCTTGATTTGATGAAAACGATGTTATATTGGCGATGTGATCGCACGAGCAAGTTTGTAATGTGCTTTTGATGTTGTGTATATGTTTGGTTTGGAGCCCTGGGGGCTCGGGTAATGATTTGATAGGCCGTTGGTTCAAATTCTGAATTTTAACACAGTTGGTTTTTCACCCAGCTGGTTTCTTCGCAAATGCGAAGAATTTCTCGCAAATGCGAAGGTGATAGGTCAAGGCTGGGTTCGCAAATGCGAACTCTTGATCGCAAATGCGAAGGGGGTCCAGGTACGCGTGGGTCGCAAATGCGAACTTAACCACGCAAATGCGAGGTCTTCACTTATTTCACCTGGGTTCGCAAATGCGAACCCATTATCGCAAATGCGAAGCCCCAATAAGCCAGCCAAGTTCGCAAATGCGAACTCTTACTCGCATTGCGAGAGCATCAGACCCCAGACCTGTAGTGTTCGCAATTGCGAACAAATGTTCGCAATTGCGATACCCGCAGTTGTGCAATTTTATACTTAAGTGAATTTTTCAGTTCATTCTTCATTCTTTCAAAAACCCACGCACTACCCACGAACTCTAAATGCCAAATTCACTCCAAAGCAATTGTAAGTCACTTTTTACTTAATTCTTTCAATTCCTAACAACATTAAACATATTTTTCAATAGAAATTAAAGGTTTTCATGGTAGAAATTCTTGTTTTTGGGTAGAACCTAGGGTTTTCATGAATTGGGTAATTGGACCTCGAATTGAGGTCCGATTTTGAAGCAAATCATATATTTGAACTCGTGGGGGAATGGGTAACCGGATATTAGTCCGAACCCCGAGTTCCGACCACATGGGCCGAGGGCGTTTTGGGAAAATTTGGGGTAAACTTTGAGAAAACCATTTTTAAGCATTCAAAACAAGTTATTTAGTATTTATTAATGTAATGGAATCCATTGTGATAAGATTCGAGCTAGTTAAAAGCGGAAATTTGAGGGAAAAAGCTATAATTGAAGAATAATTTGGACTTCAAGGCTAGAGGTAAGTGTTTGTTTTATCCTAGCTTGAGGGAATAGGATTATGTGCCAGGTACTATGTGATCGAGTGCGGTGTATGGGTTGTGGTGACGAGCATCCATACACTGGCGTCTTGCATGACCGTGAGTCGTTGTTAATACTTGTTATAAGTCATTTTAAAGATAAATTGTTGAACCCTTGCCGGGTTGTGGAATTGTTATTGTTCTCCCTTGCCGGGACTTGTTGTGAAGTGAGATATTGATTGCCCTTGCCGGGACTTTGTTGTGATGATTATTGTGTCCCTTGCCGGGACGGTTCATGATTTATTGTTTTCATTCTTTTCTGCCCTTAACTGTGATTGTTATTTGGGTGAGGAAGAGTGATAATGCATAAATGGTGATACCGTGCCTTGATTTATTGATTATGCACAAAGGTTAATGTCGTGCCTTGTTATTGATTATGCACGAAGGTTAATGCCGTGCCTTGTTATTAATTATGCACGAAGGATCATGCCGTGCCATGGATGTGAGGATGAGAGTAAAAGCACAAAGGGTGATGCCGTGCACTTTATTTGCTTATTTGGTGAGGATGAGAGTTAAAGCACGAAGGGTGATGTCGTGCAACTATTTGCTATTCCCTAACTTGATATTACCTGTTTTCCATTATACTTTGGTTTCCTTGTTGATTTAATAACTGTTGTTAACGGTTGAGTTCCTCTGTGATATTCCTTGTTGAGTTATTACTTGATTATTTCTCGTTATCTTGTGGTGTACATATATATATATATATAACTGCACAGGTTTATGTGGGTGTCTGGTCCTAGGCTTGTCACTACTTCGCCGGGATAGGCCAGGCACTTACCAGCACATGGGGTCGGACTGTGCTGATACTGCACTTCTTGTCACGACCCTAGTTCACCAATCGTTAACATGTCATGACGGCACCCAGTCCCCACGACTAGGTAAGCCTAACACATTGCGGAATATATAAGTTTATGAACATTAAATAAGAAATAGCGGAAAACGATATAAATAAGAATGTAATCTGTGCCGCTTGGCACATACACCCGTCAAACACACTGTATAAACACCACCAAGACCCGGAATCCCACGGGTAACACGGACTAAGAGAAATACAACTGTGGCTCTATGTGTAAAGAGTATCTAAACAACGAGATGAAGGAAAGACATCTACTAGAACTATCAGAATAGAAGGATGGCCTCCGGATCCGTGGACGTAGCAGATCATACCTCGAGGTCTCCCATAGCGCTGCTGAATCACCTGGTATGAGCCTATCTTGATGTACCTGGATCTGCACAACAAAAGTGTGCAGAAGAGTAGCATGAGTACACCATGGCGGTACTCAGTAAGTGCCAAGCCTAACCTCGATGGAGTAGTGACGAGGAAGGTCAGGGCCCTACTAAGAGAAAACAATTACAAAAATGATAATAACAATAATAAGCAGTTTAAACGATAATAATTCCGAATGACAACAATAAAATGATTACTGCAATCGTCTACAATTAACTAACAACAAATAACAAACTCAATTAATAAGTCCAGGACCTGTGGGAATTGAACCCACAGTCCCATTAACAGTACCCCTGGGTCTCCGGGAATCGAACCCGCAGCCCATGTCTCAATAGATCTCAGGATCTCCGGGAATCGAACCCGCAATCCACATCTCAATAATATATCAATAGCTCAGGATCTCCGGGAATCGAACCCGCAGTCCCTACAAATAACTCAGGATCACGGGAATCGAACCCATAGTCCCTACAAATAACTCGGGATCTCGGGAATCGAACCCGCAGTCCCTACAAATAACTCAGGATCTCGGGAATCGAACCCGCAGTCCCTACAAATATCACTTCGGGTCTCTGGGAATCGAACCCACAGCCCTGGGATCTCCGGGAATTGAACCCGCAGTCCACTAACACATCAAATAAAGAAAACACACAGAGAGAATATAATATGTTTAACTACAACTTCACCAAAACTAGTGCCAACAATTTATCAAGAACTTCAAGTAAGTCAACTAGGCAATTAGACATGTTGAATCCTAGCTAATCATGCTTTTTCTAACTAATACCGAGTAAAAGTAACACTTTTATCAGCTAAGAGCAGGAATATCACTAATCGGATAATTCAAGTAAGTGTGTGTCACAACAACCAGCGCATGTACACGCCCGTCACCTCGCGTACAAGGCATTTAAACTATCACATAATATCCTAGGGGTGAAAGTTCCCCCACACGAGGTTAGACAAGCCACTTACCTCGACTCCGGTACAAAACCGCTAAGAGACAACTCCCTTGCCGTGAATGTCGGCCTTGACAGCTGTAGTATCTGATAAAAATCAATAGAATCACATCAAAATAGGCCAATTGGGCATTACCCAATCAAAACAACTCAAAATACACCAAAACCCACAAGTTGCCAAAACTCGACTTCCGGTACGCTTCTCGAAAAATTACGGAAGTTATATATTCAGGTTCCTTATCTCAACACGAGTCCGTGCATATAAAATTTATCGAAATCGGACTTCATTTGCCCATTCAAATCGAAGGTTTTCTAAAATTTAGGCCTAAGGCTCAAACCGTCCATTAATCCTCCATTAACAGTGAAATAATCACGAATTTCATAATAAACTAACGAATTAAGGTCAAAAAACTTACCCCCGATGATTTCCCGATGATAACCCAGTATTTCCCCTTCAATATCCTCTCTTGGAGCTCAAAAATGGCGTTTTTGTGCGATAGGCCGCGTCTGAAATGTTTTTGGAAATAAAGTCACTGCCAGGCCATTTTTTTAGCTTTTGCGGATTATTTTCGCATAGGCGGGACCGCTTTTGCGGTTCTATTTCCGCTTTTGAAGTTCCGCATCCGCTGTCAAATTCCGCTTCTGCGGTTCTGACAGACACCAACACTTTTCTCGGCACGGAAATGAGCATAACTTCCTCATACGATGTCCAAATTCGACGATTCCTTTTGCTATGGCTCAGAAATTACGATACGGATCTAATGGTTCAAACAAAACGGAATTTGAAGATCATTTACATAATATGGTACCCCTTTATGTTCAAAGAAGCAAAGGTTGAAACATCAAATAAGAGCGTGATCACAACCCGAAACACAGCCGAGGCCCCCGGGACCCCAATCAATCATACCAACCAACCCCAAAACATATTACGGACTTGATCGAGGCCTCAAACCACATCAAACAACTCTAAAACCATGAATTACACCCCGATTCAAACTTTATGAACTTTGAAGTTTCCAACTTTTATTTTCGATGCCGAAACCTACCAAATCGCATCCGATTGACTTCAAATTTTGCACACACGTCCAAAATGATATATCGAAGCTACAGAAACTTTCGGAATTCCATTCTGACCCTCGGATCAAAATCTCACCTATCAACCGAAATTCGCCAAAATACTAACTTTGCCAATTCAAGCTTAATTTTACACCGATCATCACAAAAATATTCCGGACACACTCCTAAGTCCCAAATCACCTAACGAAGCTATCCGAACCATAAGATTTGCATTTTGAGTCCGATATCAAAATTTCCACTTCCTTTCAAATTTTCTCAAAAACCTTCAATTTTCTATCTTTAGCCAAACGACTCCAAAATGACCCACGGACCTCCGAATTCACTTCCGATCGCGCTCCCAAATCCGGAATAACCATACGGAGCTACTCCCAGTCTCGGAATCCCAAACGGACATCAATAACACTAAAATGCATTTTAAGCTAAATTGATGCAATTTCTTCTAAAATGCTATCTTCCATAATATGCGCCAAAACGCTCCCGGGTTATCCAAAACCCGATCCAGGCATACGCCCAAGTTCGAAATCATCATATGAACCTATTGGAACCTTCAAATCTCAATTTCGAGGTCGTATACTCAAAATTCCAATCCTAGTTCATTTCTTCAATTTTAAGCTTTGGAAATGAGAAATTTTCATTTAAATTTGACTCCAAACTTCTTGAATTTTAATTCTGACCATACACACAAGTCAATATACTTGAGATGAATCTGCTCATGACCTCAAACTGCTGAATGACGCGCCGTATCTCAAAACGACCGGTTGGGTCGTTACAATCTCCCCCACTTAAACATACGTTCGTCCTCGAACGTGCTGAGAACTACACTGAAGTAGTCTGAAATCACCGGTTTAACATCTCATGCAACTTCCTGTGCTTCCACAACTCATTTGAGCACATTAGCTCGATAACTCTATAGATATACTCCTTTATTCGAGTAAATAAGCCATTAGACCCAATTCCAACATCCGGAATTTCCTGCCTAGCATGTTTCCATCATACGACCACAACATCATTCTTCACACGCTGTACCCATACATGACTGCATAACTTTGTTGAATTCACACTTTGCATCACTTTACTCATGGGACCACAATAATATTCTTTAAATATAATAGTCGAAATTCCACAAATCTGATGCTCTCATTGCATCTCATGACCTACATGGGTCTTGCTTTAGCTTTTACAACATCGATACGACGGAAGAGATGTGTAGGAATTCATATTTAGTTGCCAAGTCAACAAATCATTTAGTCTATACTTTTGACAAGAACCATTACCTCATTCTGAACTAAACAATGGTCTTAGCCCCTTAATTTATTTCATATGCTCATATTACACTGATCTCGAATTCAATGATCTCACCTTAACCATTACGAACTGCTCAGGCGATAAGCCACCTCAGACATAATCAAAAGTCCTACAAGATGACACAATGTGTCATTAGGCCACTAATTCGTACGTGATACAAAAGGAAGGCGAACACTAGAGAGAACTATTCAACTCTCACACTAACATGGACTTCCTCAGAAAAATAGGAAACAGAACACATAAAAGCAATTATGGACACTGAAATAAACATCACACTGTTGCGGCGTGCAACCCGATCCCAACAATATACCCATGGCGGCGTGCCACCCGATCCAAACAATATAACCATGGCGGCGTGCCACCCGATCCAAACAATATAACCATGGCGGCGTGCCACACGATTCAAACAATATAACCATGGCGGCGTGCCACCCGATCCCTGTATAAAACTCACACAAGGAGCCATACGTCGAGCTGAATAGCTCATGACATCAAAATGCTGAATATCGATCATAAGCAAACTAAGGTGCATGATATCAGACATAAGGAAACATATAGCGCTATAGGCTACAAACTCAAGCACAACTGAGGTGCGATATAAGATCCGAGTCTCAAGAGCCATCATGCTCATATAACATCACCGCTGAGCGGAACCTCAACACAT
Organism: Nicotiana noctiflora; assembly: GCA_032618575.1. Lineage (NCBI taxonomy): Eukaryota > Viridiplantae > Streptophyta > Magnoliopsida > Solanales > Solanaceae > Nicotiana > Nicotiana noctiflora. The sequence goes on from JASVEL010004999.1 coordinate 84,808, forward strand.
ATGGGACTTACCAAGCCGTCTCACAACTCATACGGCGCAATATATCTTTACATGAATTAACTAATCGCAAAATAAGACCGCGACTATCCCTCCACAAAGGGCGCATTGCTGGAAGAAACACAATCGGCCTGATGCAAGGCTCACTTCCACATTTAAATCTATCCACCGACCTTAAGTCTCTCCGGGTCGTGCCAAGCTAAGTCAATAATATTTCACAGGTCTATAACCCAATAAGCAGAGTGCCCTCCGACATAAATTCTCAATTGAATGATATCACCAAAATCCTCATACTTGGTTTAAATTTCTAACCAATCAAGTGACTACAAGTCACACCTATACAATCTTCTTGTGGGTCAAGCTCCCACTATCTTTAGAATAATTAAACGGGCCTGCACATTCAACCTACCGGCTGCACTAACACTGAAAAGCGATCAGGAGTCCCTAACCGGGATGCAAAGCCTTTCTCACAGAACACCGATCTCAAATGATACTGATGTTAATACCCATCTTACTCAAAACACCGAAACTCCTTTCCTGCTCATCCGAGCTCTTTATATCACATTCATTGACCAAACTGTGACCTTGGTCCTTACTTCAAATTTCATACTGCTCCCCGCACCTCACGTGCCGATATACGATAGACACAATTTCCATCATAGCTCTAGAACTGACGATAGGCTAATACTTCATCACATAAGACCTTCCATTTAACTCACTATAGGAGAGCTATAACAACATACGGTGAATTCTCATAGCCATCGAATATGCCAATATCTAAGTAGTGGTCCAAGCCACCATAACCCTTCCCGAGATCTGCCTACTCGTAACAGGCCCTTAACAGAAGAATACTTCAGAATAACATCAATCACTACGGCCGACAAGTCTCAAATGCACCGCCACAAATCATATGCATAACTCGATCACGTTGCATGAACCGTTCATTAACATCAATATGCCAACTCAGCTATGGCTAATCAATCTACTTCCTTCCAGTTTATCCTGGATTCCCTTAGAAATGTTAATATCTCCCTTCAATACCTAACTTATTCCAACTACACTCACCCCGAGTGACCTTAAATCATAAGGCCATGCTATCTCCAGAACGACGACCATTTCATGTCTCTCAAATACTACACCACAAGTCAAAACATCATAGATCGTATTGTGCCTTTCTTCATAAGTTGCTTCAAAAGCTTGAGCCTTAACTGTACTTATAGACTCAGAATTATCAGGCACCACACTTTACCTCTTGAATTCACTAGGACCGCTATTGAGAACCATCCGGTTTTAACTTGCCCCAGTACGCAACCAACTCTACTGAATTTCTTTATAACATATAAATACCCTCTCGATAAAGCACCCAGCGGAATCACTTCCCGCAAAGCCTGCACCTATACGAGGCATAAATCATGAATTTTCCCTCAAGTTTGAACATTAGCCAGTAAGGCTAAACATAACATGCATTCAACAATACACATACTCAAATTACCACACATGGTCCTTTTCCCGTGGCTGCAATAACCCATTAATATGCTAGTATCCAGAATTCACGTAGGTAATTAGCCATGTGACCCAAATCATAAGCGGTGAGACTCTCTCACTAGCTCAAAGCCACTATTACACGACTCTCGAGCATATTAGAAACATTCACTCAAGTCATCTACTCTTATTCAACTGCAATTCACTTGACCCTACGAACATAATCACTTGTGCCCTATTAGCACTCTGACTCCATAGGGTATGACCTCATTCCGATACAACCAAACATTACCCCGCTCCATGCACCGAGCATTCTCTATCAACGACACCTTAAAACATACTATGATTCTCACACACCTACGAAGCACCATGTAGCCCTTGTCGAATATTTCCCTGCTGATAAAAAAAATGTAGAGTTTATTAGGGACATAGGAACATCCAAAGTCCCAACATCATGCCATACGAGCCTCAACTCTTGCCCATCCGCAAGTTTTCAAGAACTTTTGAATAGCACCTAAATACATCGCAGGCCAAATCTGATATGACACATGACCCATAATTAGATCGTTGATAGTGAAATCCTTTCACTTGACACGAAGCCTTAAGATACATCTTGTTAATCCATGACAATGGCCTTTATCATTTGTACATCTTCATCATAAGACAGTCCAAGACATTCGTTTGGTACATGTCCTTCTTAAGCTAGTTAAACTCATTTTCCCCAGTATCTCTGCTGGCTGAATCCTTCGCCAAATAGATATCTCATATGAACCATATAGTCTTCATTACCACCAACTATCTTTAGTTCCACATCCACCTTGTGATTCTACCATTCCCGTGATGATTAGGCAGTTAAGTAAACCTTCTCAAGACCGTACTTATCAACCGAATGTCTGAACCTAGTGCACCCCCATGTGCACAATTGAAGATTTCTCAATTCTCTTGCATTATCGATATGGATGACACGCGGTAACAATGGTTGAGTAAATTCTTGACTCCCTTGAAATCCCTCTGCAGCATCACGAACCGTCGGCGCATACTTGATACCGAGCGCACAATTTCAATACACGAGTGGATGCAAAAAAACGTATGACATAGGCTCCAACTGAATAAATGGCGCACGATAAGGAATTCAAATAATTGAAGAGTTTCCTAAACAGTTACATAGCCCCTCGTAAATAAATACAGACGTCTCCGTATCGATCAACGAAAATCTAAGTAACCGGTCTGTGTCCCGTGACTCCTATGAACCTAGAGCTCTAATACCAACTTGTCACGACCCTAGTTCACCAATCGTGAACATGTCATGACGGCACCCAGTCCCCACGACTAGGTAAGCCTAACACATTGCGGAATATACAAGTTTATGAACATTAAATAAGAAATAGCGGAAACTGATATAAATAAGAATGTAATCTGTGCCGCTTGGCACATACACCCGTCAAACACACTGTATAAACACCACCAAGACCCAGAATCCCACGGGTAACACAGACTAAGAGAAATACAACTGTGGCTCTATGTGTAAAGAGTATCTAAACAATGAGATGAAGGAAAAACATCTACTAGAACTATCAGAATAGAAGGATGGCCTCCGGATCCGCGGACGTAGCAGATCATACCTCGAGGTCTCCCAAGGTGCTGCTGAATCACCTAGTATGAGTGTTACAACCCATATCCACACACATTAGTTCATACCATAAGTTAGATAACACAAATCCAAGAAGGAATTATCCTTGGGATGATAAGAAGTCAATCTGATTAATCTTAAGTGATACAAGGGTGCATAAGGGTGATTAACAAGTATTAGAAGTTAAACGAATCAAGGATGCTGTAACTCGTACTTTTGGGTAAATCTATAGATGATTAGTATACTTAGGAGGTCATGATTTAAGGTATTTGAATCATACAATATCCGTATCATAATTCTTGAAGTCAAACGAGTTATGAAACAAAAGTCGACAAAAGTTGTTGCAACTTAGGTTCATAGTTTTACCTAAACTTTAGGTCAAATGTTATTAAGTCTTTCTCCCAATATACTTGGAATTACGGGGTAATCTACCCACCAAATTAAAGATCTATGAGTCTAGTTTCCAACGCATTAAACGGTTTAGCAATACGACATTGGAATAGAGAGATATAGACATTTTCGTGAGACTGCACAAACTGCTAGGTGCAAGTAGGTGAGTCAGCTACTTGGTTAAATGTCGGCCCAAAAGAGGGAATTTCGGGTCAGAAAAGGAGCCCATTAAAAGGCTTATCTTCTGCAATATATCCCTCTTTATATTTCACAAATAACCAGACCTAAGACCCTGCAAAATTCCTCCCAAAAATTATCCACAAACCCTAATTGATTTTCCCTCTCTTTCAAGTTCAAATTGGGGGTAAACACTAGAGTTTGAAGAACCAAGTTAAAGGCTGAGTTATCCAACAACAAAGGTGAGTTTACTGCTATATTTCATACATTTATTCTGCTGTAAATTCATGGTAATTCGTTATATACATGTAAGAACTCACGGGACGGTGATCGGAAGCCGTGAGTTCAAGTTATTCACTTGTAGCGGACTGTTTTGTGGACTGTTTTGTGGACTGTTTTGTGTTGCTGTTGGGCTGCGTTTTTATTACTGTTTTGTGGAGTTTTGGAGGAGGCAGGGTGTGGAGAAACACCATATATATGTTGGGTTGTGGTCTGCTAGTTCTTCGTAATATATTTGGGTCATTTGGTACGACTATAGTGGCCGTCATATGTATGATGTGATTAGGTTGTGTGTGGACTGTTTTGGGAGGCTCAATATGTTTATTATTGATGTTGTTTAGGCTGTTTGGTGATTTTTTTGAATGGTGTGAAGTCATATATATAGGGGAGGTGCTGTCCGTTTCATCACAAAATAGGTTGTGATTGGTACATAATAGTTGCGACGCTTAAACGTTAACGATAGTGCCATTTCTCCTATTGTAGACTAAGGAGTCATGACGTTTGCATAGCTTGAGGTTGTGGCAGTATATACAAGGTATGTGTGGCTATCCCTTTCCTTATTTTGCACGACTCCGATTGTATATATTGTAATGAACGAGCTTCCAAAGATACTCTATTCTTAGAAGCTAAGCAGTACTTACATTGTTTCCCCTCTTATGGAACGATTGATGTTGATGTTGCTTCTCTTATTCTTATGTTATCAATCTTGTTGGTACTTCCCGATTCCTATAAGGTTCATAGTGAAGAGTTAGTCCTAATAAGGTGTACATAGGATACCGACCTTACGTCACTCCGAAAGGTCTACAAGGTGTTTCCATGAGTCGAGCATGTATTATATATATGTATCTATTTTACTCTACCGAGCCGCGCTATAGTCGGCCGGGTATGGTACCTATTGTGCAATCACTGATCAGTTAGGTTTTACCGAGCTCCACGTGGCCGGGTACGATTCTACCGAGCCTTATAATGGCCGGGTACGTTTTTACCGAGCTTATTATGGCCGAGTACGACATGATGATGATGATGCCCACAGAGGCGTATGTTTTAAAAGATTATGTATTTATACACATGTATCATGCATTTCATGTCAGTAGCCCTCAGAGGTACTCAAATATTATAGGTTGTCTATTCTCTATCCCTGCTTACATTACTGTTCGTATTTATGGTTCTCTGCCTTACATACTCAGTACATTATTCGTACTGACGTCCTTTTATTTGTGGACGCTGCATGTCGTGCTGCAGGTCCTGATAGACAGGCAGGTGCAGCTCCCCCATCACAGTAGGTTGTCTAGTTCAGCGGTGATTGGCGAGATCCCTTCTCCGGACATGCCTTGGATTTGGTATGCATTTTTGTTATAGACATTATGGGTATGTCGGGGCCTTGTTCCGGCTATGTTGCAGCACTTATGTTCCTTTAGAGGCTCATAGACAAGTGTCGACTCATGTATAGTTTGGTATGCCTTGTCGGCTGGTTTTTGTTGTATAGTCTTTCATTTTAGCGCGGTAGCTTGTACCATATGTATATAGTTTCTTGATTGTCTGGTCATCCCATGTTATGTAGGTTCATGCAATCATATTTTATTGTTGGTTGTTCATGATCCATGTCTACCATTTATATTGGTCTCGTCAGCCTAAAAGATAATAAAGAAGGTTAGATAAAATGTATGTTGGTGCTCGGCAAGTATGGTCGGGTGCTAGTCATGGTCCTCCAGTTTGGGTCGTGACAAACTTGGTATCAGAGCAAGTCTGTCCTAGGGATTGTCTATGAGCCATGTCTAGTAGAGTCTTGATTATGGATGTGTAGCGCGCCACATTTATAATCGGGAGGCTACATGACATCTAGGGTTGTTACCTTCTTCCTGTATCTAGATCGTGCATAGAGTTTAGTCGTAAGTGTTCGTCTCTAATATTCACCTTGTTTTCTTTCAGCGATGCCTTCGACTAGGAAACAAACAATTAGTAGACGGCTTGATACAGCTGCGGGAGAGGGTACCAGTCAGGTGCCCCAAGCCAGAGCAGGCCAAAGTGAGGCTCAGAGTGAGATGCCGTCTCATACCTCATCTACTCCGTCTCCTCCGGAGGATATTAGGTGGCACCCAGCACCTCCAGCTCCTCCATCTGGCACTACAGACCAGGATATGCGGAGTGCTTTGCAGTTATTGACTAGCTTGGTGGCTGCTCAGGCTCAGAGGTAGAATACAGGTGCTGCTGATAAACCGGTTAGTACAAGAGTTCGTGATTTTATTAATTTAGACCCTCCAGTGTTTACCGGATCAGACCCCAAGGAGGATCCGCAGACTTTTATTGACCAGGTTCATCGTACACTATGGGTTATGCATGTTAGTGATACAGAGGCTGTAGAGTTGGCTTCTTATCGGCTACGGGATTTAGCGGTTCTTTGGTATGATAGTTGGGAGAGATCCAGGGGTCCGAACGCTCCTCCAGCTGTGTGGAAGGATTTTTCTGAGGCCTTTCTTCGTCACTATTTGCCAGTTGAGATACGACGAGCTAGAGCTGATAAGTTCTTGATCCTTAGACAAGGTAATATGAGTGTGCGAGAGTATAGTATGCAGTTTGATTCTTTAGCAAGGTATGCTTCCCATATGGTGGCCGAGATGAGTGATAGGGTGCATTTGTTCGTGAACGGGTTGGGACCCCATCTGATAAATGAGTGTATGACAGCCTCCTTGGTAGAAGGCATGGATATTTCCCATATTCAAGCTTATGTCCAGATCGTAGAGGATCGTAAGCGCCAGCAGAGGGCAGATAGGGAGCAGGATAAGGGCTAGCATAAGAGGGCAAGATTTGCAAGGTATTCTGATGACTTTAAAGGCAGCGCCAGGCTCTAGTCTTTGAGGAGTTCGGCGCCATCCGTAGCTAGTGCTCCTCCACAGTTTCAGAGGCCTCGATATGATCGATCCTATTCTGGTCCTGGTCAGAGTTCGCAGGCATCTGGATCGCAACATCACGGGGATACTAGTCAGACGAAACCCCCAACACCACGTTGTGATTAGTGCGGCAAGGCCCACTTTGGACTGTGCCGTCGAGGTTCTGATGCGTGTTATTCTTGCGGACAGCCTGGCCATATGATGAGGGATTGTCCTAACAGGGGAGGTGATGGTATGGCTCAACCGACTAGATCTGTGTCTGGTTCTTCCTCATCAGTTCGACCTCCAGCACGGGGTTTTCAGCAGTCGATAGGTCGTGGTAGAGGTAGAGGTGCAGGGCCGAGTTTGAGTGGTGCTCAAAATCGAACATATGCTCTAGTAGGTCGACAGGATCTCGAGTCGTCTCCAGATGTTGTTACGGGTATATTATCTGTGTTTTCTTATGATGTATATGCGTTGATTGATCCGGGATCTACATTATCATATGTTACACCCTTTGTGGCTAATAAGTTTGGCATTGAACCCGAATTGATAAGTAAACCCCTTGCGGTATCTACTCCAATAGGAGATTCTGTGATTGCTAGAAGGGTATATAGAGGTTGCACTGTGATGATTTGTAGTCGTCAAACCTCGGCAGATTTATTTGAGTTAGAAATGGTTGATTTTTGATGTGATACTGGGAATGGACTAGTTGGCCTCATGCTATGCAAATGTTGAGTGTCGCATGAAGATGGTTAGGTTTCAATTTCCTGGTGAACCCGTCATTGAATGGAAGGGGAACATTGCTACATCGAAAGGTAGGTTTATTTCCTATCTTAAGGCAAGGAAAATGATCTCAAAAGGTTACATTTATCATCTTGTTCGCGTTAGGGATGCCGAGGCGAAGCTGCCTACTCTACAATCTATCCCCGTGGTCAATGAATTTCCAGATGTTTTCCCAAATGAACTCCCAGGTCTTCCTCCGGAAAGGGAGATTGAGTTTAGCATTGATGTGTTGCCTGACACTCAACCGATCTCTATCCCTCCATATAGAATGGCCCCGGCAGAGCTGCGAGAGTTGAAGGCGCAGTTAAAGGACTTGCTGGATAAGGGCTTCATTAGGCCTAGCACTTCACCTTGGGGTGCTCCAGTCCTATTCGTGTGGAAGAAAGATGGGTCATTACGGATGTGTATCGACTATCGGCAGTTGAATAAGTTTACTATAAAGAACAAGTATCCACTTCAAATAATTGACGACTTGTTTGACCAACTCCAGGGTGCCAAGTATTTCTCCAAGATTGACTTACGTTCAGGGTATCATCGGGTGAGGGTTAAGGAGAAGGATATTCCAAAGACGGCCTTTCGGACAAGATATGAACACTTTGAGTTCTTGGTGATGTCGTTCGGGCTAACAAATGCCCCAGCAGCTTTTATGGATCTCATGAATACTGTATTCAGGCCCTATCTTGATGTGTTCGTGATTGTATTCATTGATGACATTCTGGTGTATTCTCGTTCGGAGGAGGAACATGCGAGCCACTTGTGGATAGTATTACAGATGCTTCAGGATCGTAAGTAATATGCTAAGCTCGCCAAATGTGAATTCTGGCTGAACTCAGTAGCATTCCTTGGCCATGTGATATCTGACGAGGGTATTAGTGTCGACACTCGGAAGATTGATGCAGTAAAGAATTGGCCGAGACCTACAACACCATCAGAAGTTCGTAGCTTCCTAGGGCTAAGAGGATATTATAGGCGGTTTGTAGAAGGGTTTTCCTCTATATCAGCACCATTGAATAAGTTAACACAGAAAGCTACCAAGTTCCAGTGGTCTAACACTTGTGAACGTAGTTTTGAGGAGCTGAAGGATCGATTGACATCCGCACCGGTGCTCACTCTCCCTGAAGGAACAGAAGGATATGTGGTATATTGTGATGCCTCGGGTATAGGTTTGGGGTGCGTGTTGATGCAGCATGGGAAGGTGATTTCATATGCATCAAGACAATTGAAGAAGCATGAAAAGAATTATCCAACCCATGATTTGGAATTGGTTGCAGTAATATATGCTTTGAAGATATGGCGGCACTACTTATACGGCGTCCATGTTGACATCTACACAGATCACAAGAGTCTACAATACATCTTCAAGCATAAAGAGTTGAATTTGAGGCAGCGTAGGTGGCTTGAATTACTGAAGGACTACGACGCCGAGATATTGTATCATCCTGGTAAAGCCGATATTGTGGTAGATGCTCTCAGCCGTAAGTCAATGGGAAGCTTAGTACATATTGATGCAGGTAGATGGGGGTTGACTAAAGAGCTTCATCAACTAGCCAATATGAGAATCAGATTATTAGACTTTGATGACGGAAGTGTTACTGTACAGAATACATCGGAATCATCTTTGGTAGCCGAGGTAAAAGCACGGCAATATGAAGATCCTATCTTACTATGATTGAGAGAGAACATTCAGCAGTGTAAAATTACGGCTTTTGAGATCGGAGGAGATGGGGCACTGAGATACCAGGGCCGATTATGTGTGCCGAATGTAGCAGGGTTGCGAGAAAAGATTATGAATGAAATTCATCAATCCCGATATTCCATCCATCCCGGCTCAACAAAGATGTATCATGATGTCAAGGAGCAGTATTGGTGGGATAACATGAAAAAGTCTATTGCGGAATTTGTAGCCCAGTGTCCCAATTGTCAACAAGTAAAGATAGAACATCAGAAACCCGGTGGATTGCTTCAGAATATAGAAATTCCGACCTAGAAATGGGAGGTGATTAATATGGACTTCGTTATTGGATTACCTCGATCTTATCATAAGTTTGACTCTATCTGGGTGATAGTTGATCGACTTACAAAATGTGCTCATTTTCTGCCAGTTAAGACAACTTACTCGGCTGAAGATTATGCGAAGTTGTATATCAAGGAGATTGTTAGGCTTCATGGTGTGCCGGTATCTATTATATCGGATCGAGGAGCTCAATTTACGGCTAACTTTTGGAGGTCTTTTCAGAAAGGTTTAGGCACACAGGTGAATCTCAGCACTGCATTTCATCCGCAGACTGACGGACAGGCTGAACGTACCATTCAGACATTGGAAGATATGCTACGAGCATGTGTTCTAGATTTTAAGGGAAATTGGGATGACCATCTTCCACTCATAGAATTTGCCTACAATAATAGCTACCATTCTAGTATTAAAATGGCCCCATATGAGGCACTATATGGGAGGATATGTAGATCACCAGTTGGATGGTTTGAAGTCGGTGAAACAGAATTATATGGGCCAGATTTGATTCACCAAGTCATTGAGAAGGTGAAAGTGATACAGGAACGATTGAGGACGGCACAAAGCAGGCAAAAGTCTTATTCCGATGTCCGACGTCGTGATCTAGAATTTGAGGTTGGTGATTGGGTTTTCCTGAGGATTTCACCAATGAAGGGTGTTATGCATTTTGGGAAGAAAGGTAAGCCGAGTCCAAGGTATATCGGTCCGTATAAAATTCTTCAACGAATTGGACAAGTTGCTTATGAGTTAGAATTGCCATTCGAATTAGAATTTGTCCACCCGGTATTCCATGTATCTATGTTGAGGAAATGTATTGGAGACCCTTCTCGAGTTGTCCCTATCAAAGATGTTCAAGTTACAGAGGATCTATCATATGAAGAAGTGCCAGTGGCCATATTAGATCGACAAGTCCGCAAGCTGAGAACAAAAGATGTAGCTTCCGTCAAAGTATTGTTGAGGAACAAGAATATGAAAGAAATGACATGGGAAGCGGAAGAAGAGATGAAGTCTAAATACCCTTACCTATTCCAGAATGATGATAACAAGGATGTTGGTGGAACGCAAGATACATTATAAAGGTGAAATGGCTTTATGAGGTAAGCAGTAACTTGAGAACTCTCTTCCTTAATACAAAGTGGTGATATGTAAATAATGTCCATGTCCATAATGCTTTGTGTAGCCTTGTGTGGTCATACTTTGAGCTTCACTGCTTGCAAATTTTGCTAGTGACCATTTTATAGGGGAAAATTGACCAAATATTTCCGTTGGAATCCACGATGATTTGGACTCCCCATAAACCCTTACATTCGAGGACGAATGTTCCTAAGGGGGGGGAGGGTGTTACAACCCATATCCATACACGTTAGTTCATTCCATAAGTTAAATAACACAAATCCAAGAAGGAATTATCCTTGGAATGATAAGAAGTTAATCCGATTAATCTTAAGTGATACAAGGGTGCATAAGGGTGATTAACAAGTATTAGAAGTTAAACGAATCAAGGATGCCTGTAACTCGTACTTTTGGGTAAACCTATAGATGCTTAGTATACTTAGGAGGTCATGATTTAAGGTATTTGAATTATATAATATCCGTATCATAATTCTTGAAGTCAAACGAGTTATGAAACAAAAGTCGACAAAAGTTGTTGCAACTTAGGTTCATAGTTTTACCTAAACTTTAGGTCAAATGTTATTAAGTCTTTCTCCCAATATACTCGGAATTATGGGGTGATCTACCCACCAAATTGAATATCTATGAGTCTAGTTTCCAACGCATTAAACGGTTTAGCAATACGACATTGGAATAGAGAGATATAGACATTTTCGTGAGACTGCACAAACTGCTAGGTGCAAGTAGGTGAGTCAGCTACTTGGTTAAATGTCGGCCCAAAAGAGGGAATTTCGGGTCCGAAAATGAGCCCATTAAAAGGCTTATCTTCTGCAATATATCCCTCTTTATATTTCACAAATAACCAGACCTAAGACCCTGCAAAATTCCTCCCAAAAATTATCCACAAACCCTAATTGATTTTCCCTCTCTTTCAAGTTCAAATTGGGGGTAAACACTAGAGTTTGAAGAACCAAGTTAAAGGCTGAGTTATCCAACAACAAAGGTGAGTTTAATGCTATATTTCATACATTTATTCTGCTGTAAATTCATGGTAATTCGTTATATACATGTAAGAACTCACGGAACGGTGATCGGAAGCCGTGAGTTCAAGTTATTCACTTGTAGCGGACTGTTTTGTGGACTGTTTTGTGGACTGCTTTGTGTTGCTGTTGGGCTGCGTTTTTATTACTGTTTTGTGGAGTTTTGGAGGAGGCAGGGTGTGGAGAAACACCATATATATTTTGGGTTGTGGTCTGCTAGTTCTTCGTAATATTTTTGGGTCATTTGGTACGACTATAGTGGCCGTCATATGTATGATGTGATTAGGTTGTGTGTGGACTGTTTTGGGAGGCTCAATATGTTTATTATTGATGTTGTTTAGGCTGTTTGGTGATTGTTTTGAATGGTGTGAAGTCATATATATAGGGGAAGTGCTGTCCGTTTCATCACAAAATAGGTTGTGATTGGTACATAATAGTTGCGCCGCTTAAACGTTAACGATAGTGTCATTTCTCCTATTGTAGACTAAGGAGTCGTGACGTTTGCATAGCTTGAGGTTGTGGCAGTATATACAAGGTATGTGTGGCTATCCCTTTCCTTCTTTTGCACGACTCCGATTGTACATAATGTAATGAACGAGCTTCCAAAGATACTCTATTCTTAGAAGCTAAGCAGTACTTACATTGTTTCCCCACTTATGGAACGATGATGTTGATGTTGCTTCTCTTATTCTTATGTTATCAATCTTGTTGGTACTTCCTGATTCCTATAAGGTTCATAGTGAAGAGTTAGTCCTAATAAGGTGTACATAGGATACCGACCTTACGTCACTCCGAAAGGTCTACAAGGTGTTTCCATGAGTCGAGCATGTATTATATATATGTATCTATTTTACTCTACCGAGCCGCGCTATAGTCGGCCGGGTACGGCACCTATTGTGCAACCACTGATCAGTTGGGTTTTACCGAGCTCCACGTGGCCGGGTATGATTCTACCGAGCCTTATAATGGCCGGGTACGTTTTTACCGAGCCTATTATGGCCGGGTACGACATGATGATGATAATGCCCACAGAGGCGTATGTTTTAAAAGATTATGTATTTATACACATGTATCATGCATTTCATGTCAGTAGCCCTCAGAGGTACTCATATATTACAGGTTGTATATTCTCTATCCCTGCTTACATTACTGTTCGTATTTATGGTTCTCTGCCTTACATACTCAGTACTTTATTCGTACTGACGTCCTTTTATTTGTGGACGCTGCATGTCGTGCTGCAGGTCCTGATAGACAGGCAGGTGTAGCTCCCCCATCACAGTAGGTTGTCCAGTTCAGCGGTGATTGGCGAGATCCCTTCTCCGGACTTGCCTTGGTTTTGGTATGCATTTTTGTTATAGACATTATGGGTATGTCGGGGCCTTGTTCCAACTATGTTGCAGCACTTATGTTCCTTTAGAGGCTCATAGACAAGTGTCGACTCATGTATAGTTTGGTATGCCTTGTCGGCTGGTTTTTGTTGTATAGTCTTTCATTTTAGCGTGGTAGCTTGTACCATATGTATATAGTTTCTTGATTGTCCGGTCATCCCATGTTATGTAGGTTCATGCAATCATATTTTATTGTTAGTTGTTCATGATCCATGTCTACCATTTATATTGGTCTCGTCAGCCTAAAAGATAATAAAGAAGGTTAGATAAAATGTACGTTGGTGCTCGGCAAGTATGGACGGGTGCTAGTCATGGTCCTCCAGTTTGGGTCGTGACAATGAGCCTGTCCTAATGTACCTATCTGCACAACAAAAGTGTGCAGAAGAGTAGCATGAGTACACCACGGCGGTACTCAGTAAGTGCCAAGCCTAACCTCGATGGAGTAGTGACGAGGAAGGTCAGGGCCCTACTGAGAGAAAACAATTACAAAAATGATAATAACAATAATAAGCAGTTTAAACGATAATAATTCCGAATGACAACAATAAAATGATTACTGCAACTGTCTACAATTAACTAACAACAAATAACAAACTCAATTAATAAGTCCAGGACCTGTGGGAATTGAACCCACAGTCCCATTAACAGTACCCCTGGGTCTCCGGGAATCGAACCCGCAGCCCATGTCTCAATAGATCTCAGGATCTCCGGGAATCGAACCCGCAGTCCACATCTCAATAATATATCAATAGCTCAGGATCTCCGGGAATCGAACCCGCAGTCCCTACCAATAACTCAGGATCTCGGGAATCGAACCCGCAGTCCCTACAAATAACTCAGGATCTCGGGTATCAAACCCGCAGTCCCTACTAATAACTCAGGATCTCGGGAATCGAACCCGCAGTCCCTACAAATAACTCAGGATCTCGGGAATCGAACCCGCAGTCCCTACAAATAACTCAGGATCTCCGGAATCGAACCCGCAGTCCCTACAAATAACTCAGGGGTCTCTGGGAATAGAACCCACAGACCTGGGATCTCCGGGAATTGAACCCGTAGTCCACTAACACATCAAATAAAGAAAACACATAGAGAGAATATAATATGTTTAACTACAACTTCACCAAAACTAGTGCCAACAATTTATCAAGAACTTCAAGTAAGTCAACTAGGCAATTAGACATGTTGAATCCTAGTTAATCATGCTTTTCTAACTAATATCGGGTAAAAGTAACACTTTTATCAGCTAAGAGCAGGAATATCACTAATCGGATAATTCAAGTAAGTGTGTGTTACAACAACCAGCGCATGTACACGCCCGTCACCTCGCGTACAAGGCATTTAAACTATCACATAATATCCTAGGGGTGAAAGTTCCCCACACGAGGTTAGACAAGCCACTTACCTCGACTCCGGTACAAAACCGCTAAGAGACAACTCCCTTGCCGCGAATGTCGGCCTCGATAGGTGTAGTATCTGATAAAAATCAATAGAATCACATCAAAATAGGCCAATTGGGCATTACCCAATCAAAACAACTCAAAATACACCAAAACCCACAAGTTGCCAAAACCCGACTTCCGGTACGCTTCTCGAAAAATTACGGAAGTTATATATTCAGGTTCCTTATCTCAACACAAGTCCGTGCATATAAAATTTATCGAAATCGGACTTCATTTGCCCATTCAAATCGAAGGTTTTCTAAAATTTAGGCCTAGGGCTCAAACCGTCCATTAATCCTCCATTAACAGTGAAATAATCACGAATTTCATGATAAACTAACGAATTAAGGTCAAGAAACTTATCCCCGATGATTTCCCGATGATAACCCAGTGTTTCCCCTTCAATATCCTCTCTTGGAGCTCAAAAATGGCGTTTTTGTGTGATAGGCCGCATCTGAAATGTTTTTGGACTTAAAGTCACTGCCAGGCCATTTTTTTCGCTTTTGCGGATAATTTTCGCATAGGCGGGACCGCTTTTGCGGTTCTATTTCCGCTTTTGCGGTTCCGCATCCGCGGTCAAATTCCGCTTCTGCGGTTCTGAAAGACACCAGCACTTTTCTCGGCACGGAAATGAGCATAACTTCCTCATATGATGTCCAAATTCGACGATTCTTTTTGCTATGGCTCCGAAATTACGATACGGATCTAATGGTTCAAACAAAACTGAATTTGGAGATCATTTACCGAATATGGTACCCCTTTATGTTCAAAGAAGCAAAGGTTGAAACATCAAATAAGAGCGTGATCACAACCCGAAACACACCCGAGGCCCCCGGGACCCCAATCAATCATACCAACCAATCCCAAAACACATTACGGACTTGCTCGAGGCCTCAAACCACATCAAACAACTCTAAAACCATGAATTACACCCCGATTCAAACTTTATGAACTTTGAAGTTTCCAACTTCTATTTCCGATGCCGAAACCTATCAAATCGCATCCGATTGACTTCAAATTTTCCACACACGTCCAAAATGATATATTGAAGCTACAGAAACTTTCAGAATTCCATTCTGACCCTCGGATCAAAATCTCACCTATCAACCGAAATTCGCCAAAATACTAACTTTGCCAATTCAAGCTTAATTCTACACCAGTCATCACAAAAATATTCCGGACACACTCCTAAGTCCCAAATCACCTAATGAAGCTATCTGAACCATAAGATTTACATTTTTAGTCCGATATCAAAATTTCCACTTCCGGTCAAATTTTCTCAAAAACCTTCAATTTTCTATCTTTAGCCAAACTACTCCAAAATGACCCACGGACCTCCGAATTCACTTCCGATCGCGCTCCCAAATCCAGAATAACCATACGGAGCTACTCTTAGTCTCGGAATCCCAAACGGACATCAATAAGATTAAAATGCATTTTAAGCCAAATTGATGCAATTTCTTCTAAAATGCTATCTTCCATAATATGCGCCAAAATGCTCCCGGGTTATCCAAAACCCGATCCAGGCATACGCCCAAGTCCGAAATCATCATATGAACCTGTTGGAACCTTCAAATCTCAATTCCGAGGTCGTATACTCAAAATTCCAATCCTAGTTCATTTCTTCAATTTTAAGCTTTGGAAATGAGAAAGTTTCATTTAAATTTGACTCCGAACTTCTTGAATTTTAATTCTGACCATACACACAAGTCAATATACTTGAGATGAAGTTGCTCATGACCTCAAACTGCTGAATGACGCGCCGTATCTCAAAACGACCAGTTGGGTCGTTACACTTCTGTGCGTTTTTGCACAGGTCCAGGTTTTGATCAGGAGCAGCAACAGTAGAGCCTTGCGTGGGAGTTGAGCATATCGAGAGCGAGGTAGCTTGCAGGCGTCCGCAGGCCCGGCGTCTATTCCTCTTATTTATGTTATTAGCTGTAGTTTCTTTGTTCCGAGACAAACAGATTATGTTATTTTCTTTCAGACCGTTATGTGTAGTATTCAGTAGTAGTTCGTGAGCTGGTGACTCCACATCTTGGGTAGAGGATTTCAGTATTGTTTTACCTTGGTACTGCTTAATTCCATTTTGATAAAGTCTTCCGCATTTATTGAATTAAGGTTATGATTCTTGTTGATAAATTTGAGTATGAAATATTGCTAAAAATAGGATAGTATGAATATAGTGGCTTGCCTAGCTACCACGAGTAAGCGCCATCACGATCCCGATGTTGGGGGAACATCCGGGTCGTGACAAGTTGGTATCAGAGCTCTAGGTTACATAGGTCTCACCACTCATGAACAAGCTTAGTAGAGTTTGAGAGGTAGGTACGGAGACGTCTGTACTTGTCCTCTAGAGTCTATTGAGTTAGGAAAGAGTCTCTCATTTTTTCCTTCTTGTCGTGCGATTTGTTCCTCAAATACTGATTGAACTTCTACTCTGTCCTTTCACAGATGGTGAGGACACGCGCTTCTTCATCCGCTGACCAGCAGCTCCCGTGAGGGGAAGGGGCCAAGGCCGTATCGGAGGCCGTGGTAGGGGTAGAGCTCAGCCCTCGGCAGCTATTCCAGAGGTGGAGCCTCATATTGAGACTGGCGAGAAGGTTCCAGTCCCAGTAGCTCCAGTGGGCCCAGATCAGGTCCCAGGAGAGGCTTTATTTACCACAGATCTTCGGGAGTCTTTGGTCAGGATAGCAGGATTTATGGACAACATTGCCAGAGCAGGCTTATTTCCATTTGCACCAGCCGCTTCTCAGGCTGGAGGAGGGGCCCAGACTCCTGTTGCTCGTACTTCGGAGCCAGTAGCTCCTCAGCCTCAGGCACCAGTGGTTCAGCCAGCTGTGGCCACTCAATCAGGTACACAGCTCAGGCCGGAGATGGGGCGGCCATGGCTTCTGATTCCTTATGGAGACTTGACCGGTTCTCCAAGCTGTTTACCACTACCTTCAGCGGTGCCACATCAGAGGATCCTTAGGATTTCTTATTCAGTTGCCATGAGATTCTCAAGACTCTGGGGATAGTGGAGTTCAATGGAGTGGACTTCTGTACATTCAGGCTTTCAGGATCCGCCAAGACTTGGTGGAGGGATTTTTGTTTGACTTGACCAGCAGGGTCTCCAGCTTTATCATGGGATCAGTTTGCAGAGTTATTTCTGGAGAAGTTTCTCCCTGTTACTCAGCGGGATGCACTTCGGAGGCAGTTTGAGCTCCTCCAGCGGGGCACTATGACTATCACTCAGTATGAGACGAGATTTATTGATTTGGCACGTCATGCAGTGGTGATACTCCCCATAGAGCGGGAGAGGGTCCGCAAGTTCATAGATGGGATTAATCAGCCAATTAGACTTTAGATGGCTATGGGAGTGGGGAGTGATATATCATTTTAGGAGGCAGCTAATATAGCACGTAGAGTTGAGATGGCTCTTGCTCGGGGAGGTGGTTATTCTTCAGACAAGAGGCCTCGTCATTCAGGCAGGTCTAGTGGTTTTTCTTCTGGAGGCAGGGAATCTTTTCATAGGGGCCAGTCTTTCAGACCTTTTCAGTCAGCCCTCCAGGCTTCACATGGTGGACCAGCTAATCGTGGGTTTCGTGAGCGGTATTCGGATAAGCCTCCCATCAGTGCTCAGCCTCTTCAGAGTGTTTGTGGAGGCCATTCAGGTTGTCAGGGCCAGCATCCCCAGCAGCCTAAGAGTTGCTATGGTTGTGGTGACCCAGGTCATCTTGTTAGGTTTTGCCCTCGAGCGACGGGTAACACTCAGTAGTGGGGCCCTCGTCCCATGATTCAGGCCCCAACTGACCCTCAGCTTGCCCAGCTAGCCAGAGGCGGGGGTAGAGATCATAGAGGTGGAGGTCGAGACCATAAAGGTGGAGACCATCCAGCCAGAGGTAGAGGTCAGCTAGTTGATGACCATCCTAGGGATGTAGCTTAGTGGGGAGGTGCTGATCCCCGATTCAATGCTTTACCAGCCAGGCTAGAGGCGGAGGCATTAGATGTCGTGATTACAAGTATCATTCTTGTTTGTGGCAAAGGTGCTTCAGTATTATTTGACCCTGGGTCTACATATTCATATGTGTCTTCCTACTTTGCACCGTACTTGGTCGTATCTAGCTGTGCTTTGGATATTCTAGTTTATGTGTCTACACCGGTGGGCGACTCCATTGTAGTCAACCGGGTGTATTGTTCGTGCGTAGTTATTTTTGGGGGTCTTGAGACCCGTGTTGATCTTTTGCTTTTGGACATGGTGGATTTTGATGTCATATTGGGGATGGACTGGTTGTCCCATACCATGCTATCCTAGATTGTCATGCCAAGACTGTGACATTGGCCTTGCCAGAATCACCCCGACTAGAGTGGAAAGGTACCTCAAGCCACTCCGTTCGCACTGTTATTTCCTATGTTAAGGCTCGACGCATGGTCGAGAAGGGGTGTCTAGCTTATCCGGCTTATGTTCGTGATTCCAGCGCAGAAGTTCCTTCTATTGAATCAGTCCCTATTGTACGGGAGTTTCCTGAGGTGTTCCCTTCAGACCTGCCGGGCATGCCCCCACGACAGGGATATTGATTTCTGTATTGATCCGGCATCGGGCACTCAGCCCATCTCTATTCCACCCTATTGTATGGCCCCGCCGGAGTTAAAAGAGTTAAAAGATCAGTTGCAAGACCTTCTTGAAAAGGGCTTTATCAGGCCCAGTGTTTCCCCCTAGGGAGCACCTGTGTTGTTTGTGAAGAAGAAAGATGGCTCGATGCGGATGTGTATTGATTACCGGCAATTGAACAAAGTGACGATAAAGAACAAGTATCCACTGCCGAGGATTGATGATTTGTTTGACCATCTCCAGGGAGCGAGGGTGTTCTCAATGATAGACTTGAGGTCACGCTACAATCAGCTGAAGATCAGGGCGGCTGACATTCCTAAGACATCCTTTCGCACTAGATATGGGCATTATGAGTTCTTGGTCATGTCCTTCAGGTTGACCAATGCCCCAGCAGCATTCATGGAGTTGATGAATCGGGTATTCGGGCCTTACTTAGATTTGTTCGTGATAGTCTTTATAGATGACATCCTGGTGTACTCCCGCAGCCAGGAAGAGCACGAGCAGCACCTCAGAGTGGTTCTTCAGACTCTGAAAGATAACCAGCTATATGCCAAATTTTCTAAATGTAAGTTCTGGTTGCGTTCGGTGGCATTTCTGGGCCACATTGTATCAGTGGAAGGTATTCAGGTGGACCCAAAGAAGATTGGGGCAGTTAAGAATGGCCTCGACCAACTTCAGGGACCGAGATCCGGAGTTTCTTGGGGTTAGCAGGCTACTACCGTCGATTTGTAGAGGGGTTCTCTTCTATTGCAACCCTGATGACCAGGTTGACCCAGAAGGGTGCCCAGTTCCAGTGGTTAGAGGAGTGTGAGGCGAGCTTTCAGAAGCTCAAGACAGCCTTGACTACAGCACCGGTGCTGATACTACCTACGGGTGCAGGGCCTTATACAGTTTACTGTGACGCATCTCGTACAGGTCTTGGAGCGGTATTGATGCAGGATGGTAAGGTTATTGCTTATGCTTCGAGGCAGTTAAAAATACATGAGAAGAATTATCCAGTTCATGATCTTGAGTTAGCAGCAGTGGTTCATGCCTTGAAGATCTGGAGGCATTATCTATATGGTGTGACGTGTGAGGTATACACTGATCACAAAAGCCTACAATACTTGTTCAAGCAAAAGGAGTTGAATCTACGATAGCGGAGATGGTTAGAGTTGCTAAAAGACTATGATGTTACTATCTTGTATCACCCGGGTAAGGCCAATGTGGTGGCCAATGCATTGAGTAGGAAGTCTGCCAGCATGGGTAGTCTTTCATTCATTCCAGTCAGTCAGAGACCATTTGCTCCAGATGTCCAGGCCTTAGCCAACCAGTTCGTGAGATTAGACATTTCTGAGCCTAGCAGGGTGTTGGCCCGCATGGTCGTTCGTTCATCTCTATTAGAACGGATCCATGAGAGGCAATTTGATGATCCTCATTTGCGTGACTTGAGAGATACAGTACAGTGGGGAGGTGCCACAAAGGTAAATCTAGATGATGACGGGGTATTGAGATTGCAGGGTTGAGTTTGTGTGCCCAATGTTGAAGGGATTCGAGAGTCGATCTTAGCGGAGGCCCACAATTCGCGGTATTCTATTCACCCGAGCGCTGCAAAGATGTACTAGGACTTATGGTAGCACTATTGGTGGCACATGATGAAGAAAGATATCGTTGCGTATGTCGCCCGGTGTCTAAATTGTCAGCAGGTGAAATATGAGCACCAGAGGCCTGGTGGTGTATTCCAGAGAATCGAAATTTTCGAGTGGAAATGGGAGCGGATCACTATGGACTTCACTACTGGACTTCCTATGACACGGAGGAGATTTGATGCTATTTGGGTCATTGTTGATAGGCTGACCAAGTCAGCACACTTCATTCCAGTATCTGTCTTCTACTCATCGGAGAGGTTAGCAGAGATTTACATCAGAGAGATTGTTCGACTTCATGGGGTGCCGATATCTATTATCTCTGATCGGGGTACGCAGTTTACCTCGCAGTTCTGGAGAGCGGTCCAGCAGGAGATAAGCACCGAAGTTTAGCTGAGTACAGCTTTTCTTCCTCAGACGGATGGCCGGTCCGAGAGGACTATACAAATTCTAGAGGACATGCTTCGAGCCTGTGTCATTGATTTCGGAGGCTCGTGGGACCAGTTTCTACCATTAGCAGAGTTCGCCTACAACAACAACTACCAGTCTAGTATTCATATGGCCCCGTATGAGGCATTGTATGGTAGGCGATGTCGATCTCCAGTCGGATGGTTTGAGCCGGGAGAGGCTCGGTTGTTAGGTATAGACTTAGTTCAGGAGGCCTTGGATAAGGTCAAGACTATCCAGGAGAGATTGCGTTGAGCTCAATCCAGACAGAAGACCTATGCGGATCGTAAGGTTCGAGATGTAGATTTCATGGTTGGTGAGCGGGTATTGCTCCGAGTGTCGCCTATGAAGGGCGTGATGAGGTTCGGGAAGAAGGGCAAGCTCAACCCTAGGTATATTGGCCTATTTGAGATTCTAGACCGAGTGGGAGGGGTGGCTTCCAGACTAGCTCTGCCGCCTAGCTTATTAGACGTGCATCCAGTTTTTCATGTATCGATGTTTCGGAGATACCACGGCGATCCTACACATGTGTTAGACTTCAGTGCTGTCCAATTGGACAATGATTTATCCTACGAGGAGGAGCCGGTGGCCATTCTAGACCGGCGGGTTCGACGATTGAGGTCGAAGAGTTATCCTTCTGTGCATGTTCAGTGGAGAGGTCAGCCTCCTGAGGCGTCGACCTGGGAGTCAGAGTCTGATATGCGGAGCTGCTACCCACATTTGTTCCCCGACTCACGTACTTTCTTCTCTTGTCCGTTCGAGGACGAACGGTTGTTTTAGAGGTGAAGGATGTGTGTGACGACCCAAAGGGTCATCACTTGTTTTATTAATCATTTCGAGCTTCTGAGGTCCTGAAAACCTTAGTTATAGTTGCCTCGATTTGCGTACGCAGTTCGGGCGCGAAGCTGAAAATTTTTTATGTTGAAATATATGAAATATGTGAGAAATTTGAAGAATTTTGATATTAATATTGATATGGTTGACTTTGGTCAACATTTTTGGTAAACGGACCCGGCTCAGAAAATCAGTAGAAAAATATGGAACTTGGGCGTATGCCCGGAATTGAAATTCGAGGTCTCAAACCCCGGTAAAAGTATTTTTCTGTTAAATTGTTTTCTGAAAATGTTTAAGGGAAATGAAACTGAAATTTGATTAAAAAGTGGTGATATCGGGCTCGTATTTTGGTTTCGACGCCCGGTACAGGTCATATATATTGGTTAAGCGCTTCTGTAAAGTTTGGTTGAAAACGGACGTCGTTTGACGTGTTTCGGCTTTAAATTGGAAATTTTGGGAGTTATGAAATTTTGAATAAAATCTTGAGTTTTAAGGCTCAAATCATTGATTTTGATGTTATTTTGGCGATTTGATCGCGCGAGCAAGTTCGTATGATGTTTTTAAGTGAGTGTGCATATTTGGTTTGGAGCCCCGAGGGCTCGGGTGAACTTTGGATAGGCCACGAGATCAATTTTTCATGTTAGAAAGTTGTTGTCAGCACCTGATCTGCAGAGTTCGCAAATGCGAACAAATGTTAGCAAATGTGAAGTTGCAAATGCGAACAAAAGTTCGCAAATGCGAACTTCCCATATTTTGCCTATTTTCGTAAATGCAAACAAAAGTTCGCAAATGGGAAATTCCCATATTTTGCCTGTGTTCGCAAATGCGAACAAAAGTTCGCAAATGCGAAGTCGCAAATGCGAACAAATGTTCGCAAATGCGAACTTCCCAGTTTTGTCTTGGCTTCGCAAATGCGAACAAAAGTTCGCAAATGCGAACTTCCCAGCCTTAGCTTATTTTTCAAACTCCATAATTTGGTCGGGGTTCGCAATTGCGAACCCCTGCTCGCAAATGCGAACACAGAGACCTGTAAATCACGATTTTCAGCTTCATTCTTCATATTTCACAACCCAAAACATCCATTGGCGATTTTTCACGAACTCCCTCTTCTCCAAATCATTGGTAAGTCAACCTTTACTCAATTTCTTCAAACTTTAACATCATCTATCATGTTTTCATCTTCAATTTAAGGTTTTTCATGGGTAAAAATGGGGGATTTGGGTAGAACTTAGGTTTTCATAAAAATTGGGATTTTGACCTTAATTTGAGGTCCGATTTGAGGACAAATTATATATTTGAACTCATGGATGATTGGGTAAATTTATTTTGGTTCGGAACTCGGGTTTCGATCATGTGGGCCCGGGGTTGATTTTTACTATTCCGGGCAGAATGTTGAAAAACTTATATTTAGCCATGTGAACTAGTTTGTTAAGTAGAATTGATGATATTAAGTCAATTGTGTATAGATACGATTGGATTGGAGTCAAATCGGAAAGGAAAAGGCATTGCTACGGATTGAGTTATTCGTAAACATTTGAGGTAAGTGTTTGTTCTATCCTAGCTTGAGGGAATAGGAATTGAATTATGTATGAATTATTGGTTTGGAGTTATTGGTGTTATACCGGTAACAGAGATAAATTGTAGGTGCAATATCATTTATTGGTTGTATACCGGTAAAACACATATAAATTGTTGAGTAGGAGTTATTGGTGTTACACCGGTAACGGGGATATATCATTGATTTATTGACGTTTATTGGTTTTACACCGGTAATAAAAATACTGTTGATTAGAGATTATTAGCTTAATGCCGGTAATATACATTATTAAAAATTGGGATCGTGTGGCGCGCCGTCCACTTATATATTAAAGAATTTGGGATCGTGTGGCACGCCGACCACTTATATGATAAGAAATGGGATCGTGTGGCACGCCGACCACAAAGTAATTTGAATCTTGGCATTGGCCATAGTTGCCGGTAGCCTATTGATACAATTGGGAGCGGGTGGTACGCCTACCACAAGATATAGCTTATTGTTACATTTGGGAGCGGGTGGTACGCCTACCACAAGATATGAAATGAAAAATGAATTGAGACATGAAAGTAAGATTTGTCTAGTTGACCAGATTACTCTGGATATTGTGAGAGATTGACTATTATTTCAGAGCAGATTCCTTCTTTATAAACGTTCGATAACATTTTCTGCTGTTGTATATGGATATATATATTTTCACTATACACGTTTATATGGGTGACTGGCCTTAGTCCCGTCACTACTTCGCCGGGATAGGCTAGGCACTTACCAGCACATGGGGTCGGTTGTGCTAATACTACACTCTGCGCTCTTTTTGCGCAGATACAGGTTACGGACAGCAGTAGCAGCAGTAGTACGATTGTGGATATTCCGACTACTGAGACTACGAGGTAGCCTTGCAGGCATCCGCAGGACCCGTTGTCTCTCCTATCTATGTATTTCATTCTGTTATCTCATGTATTCGGGATAAACAACTTATGTTTCTTTCGGACAATTGTGTGTATTATTCTTAGAAGTTCGTGAGTATTGTGACACCAGTCTTAGGTAGTGTATCATGTTTGGGTTTTCTGTATCATATTTGATAAAATTGACTAAGACTTCCGCTAAGTTTAATTATTCTGCTGTAATTATATGATTTTATTTAAAGTTTTTATAAGAGAATTGTGACTAATGGAAATGTAAATAAGATTTGGCTGGCCTAGCTTCCACTAGTAGGCGCCATCATGACTCCCAATGGTAGGAAATCCGGGTCGTGACAAGTTGGTATCAGAGCACTAGGTTGCACAGGTCTCACAACTCACGAACAACCTTAGTAGAGTCTGAGGGATCGGTACGGAGACGTCTGTATTTATCCTCCAGAGGCTACAGAGTTAGGAAAATTTTCCCTTTATTCTTTCCGGTCGTGCGACTTGATCTTTCAAATGTTAATTGAACTTCTACTCTGTTCTTCCGCAGATGGTAAGAACACGTGCATCCTCATCTACTGACCAGCAGCCCGAGGTCCCAGCAGCGGCAGCTCCCGCTAGGGGCAGAGGCCGAGGTCGAGGTCGTCCCAGAGGCCAAGGTAGGGGTAGAGCTCAGCCCCGAGCAGCAGCACAAGTGACAAAACATCAGGCTCATATCGAGGAGGAGGTTCCAGTTCCAACAGCTCCAGTAGGCCCAGCTCAGGTCCCAGGAGGGGTTATGTTTTCACCGGATCTTCAGGATGCTTTGGTCCGGATAGCAGGTTTTATGGACAATATCACCAAAGCAGGTTTATTACCAGTAGCACCAGCCACTTCTCAGGCTGAAGGAGGTAATCAGACTCCTGGTACGCGCACTCCGGAGCCAGTAATTCCCCAGGCTCAGGTTCCTGTGATTCAGCCAGTTGAGGCAGCTCAGCCTGTTATTGTGACTCAGGCTAATGATGGTGTAGCTATGTCCGCTGACGCGTTATGGAGATTGGACAGGTTTACCAAGCTGTTCACTACCACATTCGGTGGCACTCTTTCAGAGGATCCCCAGGATTTCCTATATAGCTGCTACGAGGTTCTCCGTACTATGGGCATTGTGGAGACTAATGGTGTGGATTTTGCTACTTTTCGATTATCTGGTTCTGCCAAGACTTGGTGGAGGGATTATTGTCTATCCAGGCCAACAGGATCAACGTCTTTGACTTGGGGGCAATTTGCAGAACTGTTCTTGGAAAAGTTCCTTCCAGTAACTCAGCGGGAGGCTCTGCGCAGGCAATTTGAGCGTCTTCATCAGGGTTCTATGTCTGTCACACAGTACGAGACTAGGTTCGAGGACCTGGCTCGTCATGCTATTATCATACTTCCCACAGATCGGGAAAGGGTGAGAAGTTTATTGATGGCTTGAATCAGCCAATTCGACTACAGATGGCTTTGGGGGCAGGAACTGAAATCACTTTTCAGGAGGCGGCTAATGCAGCCTGCCGGATCGATATGGCTCTGTCACAGGGAGCAGGACATGGATCAGATAAGAGATCTTGTAATTCGGGTAGATTCAGTGGTACCTCGTCAGGAGGTAGAGATTCTCATGATAGAGGCCATCCTCCTAGGCCTTATCAGTCAGCTCTTCAGGTTTCTCATGATGCTTCCGGTGATCGTAATTCTCAGCCACGCTACTCTGATCAGCAGCCTATCAGTGCACCACCACTTCGCTATTTTCAGCAGCCGAGGGCTTGTTTAACGTGCGATGATCTTAGGCACATTGTAAAGTATTGCCCTCGAGCTTTTGACAGATCTCAGCAGCAGGGTTCTCGTGCCATGGTTCAGGCCCCAATTCCCTCACAACCTGCCCAGCCGGCTAGAGGCGGAGGTAGAGGACATAGAGGTGGAGGTAGAGGTCATAGAGGTGGAGCTCGGACCGATAGAGGTAGAGACCAGCCAGCAGCTGATCGTCCTAGAGATACTGCTCAGGGTGGTGGGGCACAGCCCTGATGTTATGTACTTCCCGCTAGACCAGAGGCTGAGTCTTCTAATGCCGTCATTACAGGTATTATTTTGGTTTGTGATAGAAAGGCATCATCATTATTTGACCCTAGGTCTACACATTCGTACGTGTCCTCCTATTTTGCACCGTACTTGATCCAGCCTAGTGATCCACTGGGTGTTCCTGTTCATGTGTCTACACTAGTAGGCGATTATATTGTGGTTGATCTACTTCATCGGTCATGTATTATAGTAATTGAGGGTCTTGAGACCCGTGCTGATTTATTGCTCCTAAATATGGTGGACTTCGATATTATATTAGGCATGGACTGGCTATCTCCATATCATGCTATTTTAGATTGCCATGCCAAGACTGTGACTTTAGCTTAACCGAATTTGCCTCGTATAGAGTGGAAAGAAATTTTAGGTTATACTAGTCGTAATGTTATTTCTTATGTTAAGGCTCAGCGTATGGTTGGAAAAGGATCTTTGGCTTATCTGGCCTATGTCCGTGATTCCAGTGCTGATGTTCCTTCTATTGACTATGTGCATGTGGTTCGCGAATTTCCTGAAGTATTTCCTTCAGACTTGCCAGGTATGCCGCCCGACAGGGACATTGATTTTTGCATTGACTTGGCTTCAGGCACTCAGCCCATTTCTATTCCCCCATATCGTATGGCTCCACCAGAGTTAAAAGAATTGAAGGAGCAGTTGCAGGATTTACTTGAAAAGGGTTTTATTAGACCCAGTGTTTCGCCGTGGGGTGCACCAGTATTATTTGTAAAGAAGAAAGATGGTTCGATGAGAATGTGCATTGACTATCGGCAGTTGAACAAGGTGACTATCAAAAATAAATATCCACTTCCGCGAATTGATGATTTATTTGACCAGCTTCAGGGTGCCAAGGTATTTTCGAAGATAGATTTGAGATCTGGCTATCACCAGCTGAAGATTAGGGCATCTGATGTCCCTAAGACAGCATTCCGCACTCGGTACATACATTATGAATTTCTGGTCATGTCTTTTGGGTTGACAAATGCCCCAGCAACTTTTATGGAATTGATGAATCGGGTGTTCCGGCCTTATTTAGACTTGTTTGTAATAGTCTTCATTGATGACATATTAATATATTCCCGTAGTCAGGAGGATCATGCGCAACATCTTAGAGTGGCCTTGCTGACTTTGAGAGATAGCCAACTATATGCAAAATTTTCAAAGTGTGAATTTTGGCTAAGTTCAGTTGCATTCCTGGGTCATATTGTGACGGTAGCAGGTATTCAGGTTGATCCGAAGAAGATTGAGGCAGTCAAGAACTGGCCTAGACCGACATCAGCCACATAGATTCGGAGTTTCTTGGGATTAGCGGGTTATTATCGGCGATTTGTGGAGGGGTTTTCATCTATTGCAACCCCATTGACTAGATTGACACAGAAAGGTGTTCAATTTGAATGGTCTGAGGAATGTGAGGCGAGCTTTCAAAACCTCAAGACAGCCTTAACCACAACACCGGTATTGGTTTTACCCACAGGTACGGGACCTTATATTGTTTATTATGATGCTTCCCGTATTGGGCTTGGTGCAGTGTTAATGCAGGATGGCAAGGTTATTGCCTATGCTTTGAGGCAATTGAAGATTCATGAAAAGAACTATCCAGTGCATGATCTAGAATTGGCGGCGATTATTCACGCATTGAAGATCTGGAGGCATTATTTGTATGGTGTAGCATGTGAAGTGTACACCGATCATAAGAGTCTTCAGTATTTGTTTAAACAGAAAGAGTTGAATTTAAGGCAGAGAAGGTGGCTAGAATTGCTGAAAGATTATGATGTCACCATTTTTTATCATCCGGGAAAAGCAAACGTGGTGGCCGACGCTTTGAGTAGGAAGTCAGCCAGTATGGGCAGTCTTGCTTATATTCCAGTCGATCAGAGGCCACTTGCTTTGGATGTTCAGTCCTTGGCCAACCGATTTGTGAGGTTGGATATTTCTGAGCCTAGTCGAGTACTAGCTTGCACGATCGCTCGCTCTTTATTATTGGAGCATATCCGCGATCAACAATATAATGATTCTTATTTATGTGACCTTAGAGACACGGTGCAGCGAGGAGGTGCTAAACAGGTCACCTTAGATGCTGATGGGATCCTAAGGATGCAAGGGCGCATTTGTGTGCCAAATGTTGATGGGCTTAGAGAATTGATTCTAGAAGAAGCTCACAGTTCGCGGTATTCTATTCATCCAGGCGCAGCGAAAATGTATCAAGATTTGCGTCAATATTATTGGTGGCCCAGAATGAAAAAGGATATTGTGGCATATGTGGCACGGTGCCTTAATTGTCAGCGGGTTAAGTATGAACATCAGAGACCTGGCGGTTTATTTCAGAGAATTGAACTTCCTGAATGGAAGTGGGAGCGAATCACGATGGATTTCGTTTCTGGACTTCCGATGACTCGGAAGAAGTTTGATGCTGTTTGGGTGATTGTTGATAGGCTGACCAAGTCGGCTCATTTTGTTCCTATTGCCACTACCTATTCATCCGAGAGGTTAGCCGAGATTTATATCAGGGAGATCGTTCGCCTTCATGGCGTGCCAATCTCTATTATTTCAGATCGAGGTGCACAGTTTACCTCACATTTTTGGAAGGCGGTTAAACGAGAGTTGGGCACGCAAGTTCAACTAAGTACAACCTTTCATCCCCAAACGGATGGTCAGTCCGAGAGGACTATTCAGATACTGGAAGATATGCTTCGGGCATGTGTTATTGATTTTGGTGGTTCGTGGGATCAATTTCTGCCTTTGGCAGAGTTTGCTTATAATAATAGTTATCAATCGAGCATCCAGATGGCTCCTTATGAAGCATTGTATGGTAGGAGGTGTCGTTCTCTGATTGGATGGTTTGAATCGGGAGAAACTCGGTTATTGGGCACGGATTTAGTTCAGGAGGCCTTAGATAAGGTCAAGATTATTCATGATAGGCTTCGCACAGCTCAGTCTAGGCAAAAGAGCTATGCAAATCGCAAGGTTAGAGATATAGCTTTCATGGTAAGGGAGAGAGTATTGCTCCGAGTATCGCCTATGAAGGGCGTGATGAGATTTGGAAAGAATGGCAAACTTAGCCCTAGGTTTATTGGCCCATTCGAGATTCTTGATCGTGTGGGAGAGGTGGCATATAAACTTGCCTTGCCACCTAGCTTATCAGCTGTACATCCAGTATTTCATGTGTTCATGCTTCGAAAATATCACGGCGATCCGTCGCACGTGTTAGATTTCAGCACTGTCCAATTGGACAAAGATCTGTCCTATGAGGAGGAGCCGGTAGCTATTCTAGATCGGCAGGTTCGACGGTTGAGGTCGAAGAGTTTTGCTTCGGTGCGAGTTCAGTAGAGGGGTTAGCCTCCTGAGGAATCGACCTGGGAGTCCGAGTCTGACATGCGGAGCCGATATCCGCATCTATTCCATGACTCGGGTACTTCTTTCTTTTGTCCGTTCGAGGACGAACGGTTGTTTTAGAGGTGGAGAATATGACGACCCAAAGGGTCATCACTTGTTTTATTAATCATTTTGAGCTTCTGAGGTCCTGAAAACCTTAGTTATAGTTGCCTCGATTTGCGTGCGCAGTTCGGGCGCGAAGCTGAAAAATTCTTGTGTTGAAATATATGAAATATGTGAGAAATTTGAAGAATTTTGATATTAATATTGATATGGTTGACTTTGGTCAAAATCTTTGGTAAACGGACCTGGACCCGTGATTTGACGGTCTTAGAAAATCCGTAGAAAAATATGAAACTTGGGCGTATGCCCGGAATTGAACTCCGAGGTCTAGAACCCCGGTAAAAGAATTTTTCTATTAAATTGTTTTCTGAAAATGTTTAAGGGAAATGAAACTAAAATTTGATTAAAAAGTGGTGATATCGAGCTCGTATTTTGGTTCCGACGCCTGGTACAGGTCATATATATTGGTTAAGCGCTTCCTGTAAAGTTTGGTTGAAAACGGACGTCGTTTGACGTGCTTCGGCTTTATATTGCAAATTTTGGGAGTTATGAAATTTTGAATAAAATCTTGAGTTTTAAGGCTCAAATCATTGATTTCGATGTTATTTTGGCGATTTGATCGCGTGAGCAAGTTCGTATGATGTTGTTAAGTCAGTGTGCATATTTGGTTCGGAGCCCCGAGGTCTCGGGTGAACTTTGGATAGGCCACGAGATCAATTTTTCATGTTAGAAAGTTGATGTCAACACCTGATCTGCAGAGTTCGCAAATGCGAACAAATGTTAGCAAATGCGAAATCGCAAATGCGAACTTCCCATATTTTTCCTGTGCTCGCAAATGCGAACAAAAGTTCGCAAATGCGAACTTCCCATATTTTGCCTGTGTTCGCAAATGCGAACAAAAGTTCGCAAATGCGAAGTCGCAAATGCGAACAAATGTTCGCAAATGCGAACTTCCCAGTTTTGTCTTGGCTTCGCAAATGCGAACAAAAGTTCGCAAATGCGAACTTCCTAGCATTAGCTTATTTTTCAAACTCCAGAATTTGGTCGGGGTTCGCAATTGCGAACCCCTGCTCACAAATGCGAACACAAAGACATGTAAATCACGATTTCCAACTTCATTTTTCATATTTCACAACCCAAAACATCCATTGGCGATTTTTCACGAACTCCCTCTTCTCCAAATCATTGGTAAGTCAACTTTTACTCAATTTCTTCAAACTTTAACATCATCTATCATGTTTTCATCTTCAATTTAAGGTTTTTCATGGGTAAAAATGGGAGATTTGGGTAGAACTTAGGTTTTCATAAAAATTGGGATTTTGACCTTAATTTGAGGTCCGATTTGAGGACAAATTATATATTTGAACTCATGGATGATTGGGTGAATTTATTTTGGTTCGAAACTCGGGTTTCGATCATGTGGGCCCGGGGTTGATTTTTACTATTCCAGGCAGAAAGTTGAAAAACTTATATTTAGCCATGTGAACTAGTTTGTTAAGTAGAATTGATGATATTAAGTCAATTGTGTATAGATACGATTGGATTGGAGTCAAATCGGAAAGGAAAAGGCATTGCTACGGATTGAGTTATTCGTAAACATTTGAGGTAAGTGTTTGTTCTATCCTAGCTTGAGGGAATAGGAATTGAATTATGTATGAATTATTGGTTTGGAGTTATTGGTGTTATATCGGTAACGGAGATAAATTGTAGGTTCAATGTCATTTATTGGTTGTATACCGATAAAACAAATATAAATTGTTGAGTAGGAGTTATTGGTGTTACAACGGTAACGGGGATATATCGTTGATTTATTGACATTTATTGGTTTTACACCGGTAATAAAAATACTGTTGATTAGAGATTATTGGCTTAATGCCGGTAATATACATTATTAAAAATTGGGATCGTGTGGTGCGCCGTCCACTTATATATTAAAGAATTTTGGATCGTGTGGCACGCCAACCACTTATATGATAAGAAATGGGATAGTGTGGCACGCCGACCACAAAGCAATTTGAATCTTGGCATTGGCCATAGTTGTCGGTAGCCTATTGATACAATTGGGAGCGGGTGGTACGCCTACCACAAGATATAGCTTATTGTTACATTTGGGAGCGGGTGGTACGCCTACCACAAGATATGAAATGAAAAATGAATTGAGACATGAAAGTAAGATTTGTCCCATTGACCAGATTACTCTGGATATTGTGACAGATTGACTGTTATTTCAGAGCAGATTCCTTCTTTATAAATGTTCGATAACATTTTCTACTGTTGTATATATATATATATATATATTTTCACTGTACAAGTTTATATGGGTGACTGGCCTTAGTCTCGTCACTACTTCGCCGGGATAGGCCAGACACTTACCAACACATGGGGTCGGTTGTGCCGATACTACACTCTGCGCTCTTTTTGCGCAGATACAGGTTACGGACAGCAGCAGCGGCAGCAGCACGATTGTAGATATTCCGACTACTGAGACTACGAGGTAGCCTTGAAGGCGTCCGCAGGACCCGTTGTCTCTTCTATCTATGTATTTCGTTCTGTTATCTCATGTATTCGAGATAAACAGCTTATGTTTCTTTCAGACAATTGTGTGTATTATTCTTAGAAGTTCGTGAGTATTGTGAC
Source organism: Nicotiana noctiflora (assembly GCA_032618575.1). NCBI lineage: Eukaryota > Viridiplantae > Streptophyta > Magnoliopsida > Solanales > Solanaceae > Nicotiana > Nicotiana noctiflora. The sequence continues at coordinate 117,503 of JASVEL010004999.1, forward strand.
ACCAGTCTTAGGTAGTGTATCATGTTTGGGTTTTCTGTATCATATTTGATAAAATTGACTAAGACTTCCGCTAAGTTTAATTATTTTGCTGTAATTATATGATTTATTTAAAGTTTTAATAAGAGAATTGTGACTAATGGAAATGTAAATAAGATTTGGCTGGCCTAGCTTCCACTAGTAGGCGCCATCATGACTCCCGATGGAGGGAAATCCGGGTCGTGATGATGTTACGACCCAAAGGGTCATCACCTATTTTCCTCACTTGTTCCGCATTTCTGAGGCCTTGAAAACCTCATTATATGTGGCCTCGATTTATGTGCATGACCCGGGCATGTAGCCGGAAAGATTTTGTGATAGAATATGTGAATTCTATGAGAAATTTGAAGAAAAATGATATTAATATTGATATAGTTGACTTCGGTCAACATCTTTGGTAAACGGACCCGGACCCGAGATCAGATGGTCCCGGAAGGTCCCTAGGAAAATATGGCACTCGGACATGCGTCCAGAGTCGAATTCTGAGGCCTAGAGCCTAAGTTATGGATTTTTCTGTGAAATTGTTTTGCTGTAATTATTAAAGGAAAATAAATTAAATGACCTTGGTATCGGGCTCGTATTTTCGTTCCGACGCCCGGTACAAGTCTTAAATATTATATATGTGCTTTCTGCAAACTTTGGTGACATTTGGATGTCGTTTGATATGTTTTGGACCTTAAGTTCCAAGTTTGAAAGTTTTGAAAACCAAAAGGATGAAAATCATGAACTTGAGGCTTGATTTGATGAAAACGATGTTATATTGGCGATGTGATCGCACAAGCAAGTTTGTAATGTGTTTTTTATGTTGTGTACATGTTTGGTTTGGAGCCCGGGGGACTCGGGTAAAGATTTGATAGGCCGTTGGTTCAAATTCTGAATTTTAACACAGCTGGTTTTTCACCCAGCTGGTGTCTTCGCAAATACGAAGAATTTCTCACAAATGCGAAGGTGATAGATCAAGGCTGGGTTCGCAAATGCGAACTCTTGATCGCAAATGCAAAGGGGATCCAGGTACGCGTGGGTCGCAAATGCGAACTTAACCTCGCAAATGCGAGGCCTTCACTTATTTCACATGTGTTCGCAAATGCGAACCCATTGTCGCAAATGCGAAGCCCCAGTATGCCAGCCAAGTTCGCAAATACGAACTCTTCCTCGCAATTGCAAGAGCATCAGACCCTAGACCTGTAGTGTTCGCAATTGCGATACCCGCATCTGTGCAATTTTATACTTAAGCAAAATTTTCAGTTCATTCTTCATTCTTTGAAAAACCCACACACTACCCACGAACTCTGAAGGCCAAATTCACTCCAAAGCAATTGTAAGTCACTTTTTACTTAATTCTTTCAATTCCTAACAACATTAAACATGTTTTTCAATAGAAATCAAAGGTTGTCATGGTAGAAATTCTTGTTTTTGGGTAGAACCTAGGGTTTTCATGAATTGGGTAATTGGACCTCGAATTGAGGTCCGATTTTGAAACAAATCATATATTTGAATTCGTGGGGGAATGGGTAACCGGATTTTGGTCGGAACCCCGAGTTACGACCACGTGGGCCAGGGGCGTTTTGTGAAATTTTGGGGTAAACTTTGAGAAAACCATTTTAAGCATTCAAAACAAGTTATTTAGTATTTATTAATGTAATAGAATCAATTGTGATTAGATTCGAGCTAGTTGAAAGCGGAAATTCGAGGGAAAAAGATATAATTGAAGAATAATTTGGACTTCAAGGCTAGAGGTAAGTGTTTGTTCTATCCTAGCTTGAGGGAATAGGATTATGTGCTAGGTGCTATGTGATCGAATGCGGTGTATGGGCTGTGGTGACGAGCATCCATACACTGGCGTCTTGCATGACCGTGTGTTGTTGTTAATACTTGTTGTGAGACATTTTAAAGATAAATTGTTGAACCCTTGCCGGGTTGTGGAATTTTTATTGTTCTCCCTCGCCGGGACTTGTTGTGAAGTGAGATATTGATTTCCCTTGCCGGGACTTTGTTGTGATGATTATTTTGTCCCTTGCTGGGACAGTTCATGATTTATTGTTTTCATTCTCTGCCCTTAGTCGTGACTGTTAATTGGGTGAGGAAGAGTGATAATGCACGAAGGGTGATTCCGTGCCTTGATTTATTGATTATGCACGAAGGTTAATGTCGTGCCTTGTTATTGATTATGCACGAAGGTTAATGTCATGCCTTGTTATTGATTATGCACGAATGATCATGTCGTGCCTTGTTATTAAACCGTGCACGAAGGATCATGCCGTGCCATGGATGTGAGGATGAGAGTCAAAGCACGAAGGGTGATGTCGTGCACTTTATTTGCTTATTTGGTGAGGATGAGAGTAAAAGCACGAAGGGTGATGCCGTGCACTTTATTTGCTTATTTGGTGAGGATGAGAGTAAAAGCACGAAGGGTGATGTCGTGCACTTTATTTGCTTATTTGGTGAGGATGAGAGTAAAAGCACGAAGGGTGATGCCGTGCAACTATTTGCTATTCCTTGACTTGATATTACCTGTTTTCTATTACACTTTGGTTTCCTTATTGACTTAATAACTATTGTTAACGGTTGAGTTCCTCTGTGATATTCCTTGTTGAGTTGTTACTTGATTATTTCTCGTTATCTTGTGGTGTACATATATATATATATATATAACTGCACAGGTTTATGTGGGTGTCTGGTCCTAGGCTTGTCACTACTTCGCCGGGATAGGCCAGGCACTTACCAGCACATGGGGTCGGATTGTGCTGATATTGCACTTCTGTGCATTTTTGCACAGGTCCAGGTTTTGATCAGGAGCAGCAGCAGTAGAGCCTTGCGTGGGAGTTGAGCATATCGAGATCGAGGTAGATGGAGGCGTCCGCAGGCCCGGCGTCTCTTCCTCTTATTTATGTTATTAGATGTAGTCTCATTGTTCCGAGACAAATAGATTTATGTTATTTTTCCTTCAGACCTTTATGTGTAGTATTCGGTAGTAGTTCGTGAGCTGGTGACTCCACGTCTTGGGTAGAGGATTTCGGTAGTGATTTACCTTCGTACTGCTTAATTCCATTTTGATAAAGTCTTCCGCATTTATTTAATTAAGGTTATGATTCTTGTTGATAAATTTGAGTATGAAATATTGCTAAAAACAGGATAGTATGAATATAGTGGCTTGCCTAGCTACCACGAGTAGGCGCCATCACGATCCCGATGTTGGTGGAAAATCCGGGTCGTGACATAGAAAAATCAAATAAAGCCAAATATAACAGTTTAACTGAGCTCGAATTCTTGAACCCTGAACCTATGTTCTGGGTCCAGTGTAATCCCCAACAGAGTCTCCAGAGCTGTCACTCCTCCTTTTTCCGCTAACTGCGAGGGCGCGGTGGAGTTTTTCCAATTAAAGGACAATCGAAACGGGATTTATTTAATTAATTTAGAGTCGCCACTCGGGAGATTGATGGTGTCCCAAGTCACCGGTTAAATCCCGAATCGAGGAAAAGAATGACTCTATTTAACAGTCCGCGAACTAGAAATACGGATAAGGAATTCTGTGGGAGAAGGTGTTAGGCATTCCCGAGTTCCGTGGTTCTAGCACGGTCGCTCAACTGTCATATTTGGCTAAAGTACTTGATTTTAATACATATTATCCTATTTTTGCATTTTTAGAATTAATTACCGCTTTATGTCAAATTATTTTATTTTAAGAAAATGTCACGACCCCAAACATGGTCGTGATGGCGCCCAGCACACTGCTAGGCCAGCCCGACCAATCAACTAAGTCACGGAGCCAGCAGCTCACATTTAACCACTTTTAGGCATAATCAAGATCAAATAATCACAAAGAAAATATTCTAATACGGGGATCACGTCCCAAACCAACAAAACCTCCCAAAGACCAGGAGTCACGAGTCATGAGCCTCTACAGAGTATATAACATGTGAAAGTGTGTACGATGGTGCTCAAGTGCAGAAATAGACATCAACATGAATAAAAGTAAACTGGAAAGTCAGGTCCTGCGGATGCTGGCAGCTACCTCGACTGTCCAAATGCACTCCCAAGCATCTATAGAATCAGCTCTGCGGTGATGTACCTGGATCTGCACACAAGGTGCAGGGAGTCGGGTGTGAGTACTTCCAACTCAACGGTAATAAAAGTAAATAATGCTGAAGGAAAGAAAACCACGCAAGGCACTATCTCATGCTATACAATATAGAACTATCTTTTTATTCCTTTGCAGCATATGTGAGTAGATTATTTAGAAATCTCAATTTTTAGCTTTCCTTCTTTCAAGATAACATACCAATACCTGGGTACAACCTCAAGCAGTGCAAGTCTGCACTCAAATCAGCCCCTCGGGCTCAGCACTTCTTAACAATTTTCACCTGGAGATCTAGTCAATAAGGCAAATAATGCATGTGTGCCAATAATGTATGAGTGCTAAATGTTATGCCACGTAGTATGTAAACCAATGTATGTATGCCATGTAATGCATATGACGCTGTGGCGTACATCCCGATCCATGCAAAGGCACCTGCTCACTATAGGGGTTCAGACTCCGGAGGGGTTCCTACAGCCCAAGTCCGGGGTTAACTAACCCTCAGGACATCATTTACAAGAATTACCCACCTCGAACCGGCGAAACCTCATGCCCGCGACGCCTTTGCTCCTCAAACCGGCCTCCACGCGCATCGAAACTAGCCAAAATTAGTACAAATATATCATACTAGGCTAATGGAATATAACCCAATCGAAAGAACTCGAAAAATACCAAAAATCACGAAATTGGCAAAACCCGAGCCCCGGGCCCGCTTCTCGGAAAATTATGAAACAAATATTTTCGGAATCCTCATCTCGCCCCGGGTCCGTACATATAAAATCTACAAAAAAATCGAAGTTCAAAGGAGCCACCAAATCCCAATTATTCATAGCAAAAATCTAACCCCTAACTTATTCAATTTATACCCAAATTCAGAGAATTAATGGATGAATCTTTGATAAAATGATGTATCTAACTCATAAAACTTACCTTCAATTGATTCCCAACGAAACCTTCTTTATTCTCCACTATTAACATCAATGGGTTAATGCCGTCTATTTCTGTTGCCGACGACTGGAGCAGGAGTTTTTTTTTCCGAGTTCTGTTTGCTAGTTAACAACTTCGCACATTTTGAATGAACTCGCATGCGCACGAGTCAGACTTGATACGTTTGGGAAGTCACCACCGCCATTACAAATAGAGCAGCTCCATTATCGATTTTTTGTATTTAATTATCTCCCACTCATCTGTTTTTGATTCAATCAACCAAAGAATTTGTTAAATGAAAACCAACAAGTAGTGAAATGGAGGCTACTTTACTTTCTCTTTCTTTTTTTAATTGATACAATTTTACAAGACACTAACTTTGAGATATGATTCAGCACTGTACAGGTGAGATTGAAATAAAGCTAACTCTCAACCTTTGCTCGACGGCTACTTCAATTAATGTTGCTGCTGCACCACTCTTTTCCTTCTTCTTTTTTTCTTTTAGTCTTAGGTCTTCATGTGAGGGTGCGGCTGATTTTGTATTTTGGGTGTTAGGGTTTAGGAATTAAAAACATCCGAAATACACGTATGATAAATAACCCGACCAAATGACGTTCGAATAACCTGAAAATTTGCAGACATATACGAAATCACCTAACGAAGCTACTGCAACTCTCGAAATTCCTTTACGACCCTCAGATCAAAATCTCACCCATCAACCGAAATTCGCCGAAATACTAACTTCGCCGATTCGCCGAAATACTAACTTCGCCAATTCAAGCATAATTTTACACCAGGCCTCCAAAATCTATTCTGATCACACTCCTAAGTCACAAATCACCCCCCGAAGCTAACCGAATCACCGAAAATCACATTCGAACATTCTAACTCTTAAGTCAATGTCCGGTTGACTTTTCCAACTTAATCCTTTCTTAAAGAGACTAAGTACCTCATTTCTTATCAAAACCAATCCAAACCAACTCTCACACACCACATACCGGTAATGAAATATAAAGAAGTAATAGACGGGGAAAAGGGGGAAGTAACACATGAGACGACAAATCGGGTCGTCACATACTCCCAACTTAAACAATCGCTCGTCCTCGAGCAGACTCAGAGTTGTACTAGAAGCAACCCAATAGCTTAATGACCTTACCAATCATACACTCGGGGTGATCCCATGTTACCCCATCTCACATAAGATCGATAACACAGTATAGCTGGAGTTTCACAATCCATCCAAGCCATAAACCACATTGCACTTTCCGAAATCATATACCAAATCTGAACCCCACGTTTATACTCAGAATAAACCCGAACCAACTATAATAACCCATACTTGCCACTCCAGGTGAGACCATATGATACGCTACACAATCCAAACACTCAAGACGATGACATCTATTCACAACAATTGGCCACAATAACCAGATACTAACAGAATAACCTTTCTCATTAGATAGAGTCTTATTACAACACCTCCATATTCTGCCCACGGCAACCGAAAACGCGATATATCGAATCCATCTCTTAGGTCAACCATTCATGAATCCATTTCCCTTTTGACTGATACTACAATAGATTTTGGAGCCAAATATCGATATTGCCTTTCTAACAAGCTGAAATCAAATATGCTCGTACTCATTAATGACTCCAACGATTACCTAGGTTCCAACACACCACTCGGGTGATATGACACTCCAACACCAGTCTAAGCCACAACGTGCACAACATAGGCACCAATAAGAAACGATTTGAACACACTCGAATCATGACAACTGACTCAAACAAAAGAGTTGTAATTCAAATTCCTCACTACCATCACAACACAAAACAGAGATCTCTTCTCACATCATACAAATAGAGTACCTGAATCCTCCTCGAAAGGTCATAACATCACATGGCCTTTCCACAACTCGCAATTCTATCCAAACACTATTACTCCTGAAGCACCTCAAGTCACCCTGCTCAAAACGGTCAGCGACGCACAGATCTAGGTATGAACTCAAGCAATCAACCTCACCCACGGTGAAACAATTAATATATGCTATCAAATCCTGAAAGGACACAATCGATGTGTTATTCGCCGAGCGATACCCAATACGGACTCTTCCTCAGAAGCCAGGAAGTATTGTATACAAGGTAACATATAATTAAGTCTATTTTCACATTACACCGTTGCGGCGTGCAACCCGCTCCAATGACATACCCGTGATGGCGTGCCACCCGATCCAGATACCATACCCGTGGTGGCGTGCCACCCGATCCAGATACTATACCTGTGGCGGCGTGCCACCCGATCCACGCATAAATCTAGCAAAAGGGAATGCACATCGAGTCAAGTTGCTCATTACAACAAACATATATATAGCCTCAAGCTCGGCCGCATGAAACGCATCCGACAAAGTCCCTCAATACCGGAACTGAATCAATGGTAGATACCTCTACACTGATATCTGCCACAAAGGCCTAATTGACAAAGCAATACCTACTAGCCGTCCGCTGGCCCTAGGGTACATCTACCTTGCTGGAGCATAATCTGATACACTCTGCTAAGCAGCTAAGCAGTTTGTGGAATTTTCTAACATAGTCCATATCACATTAGTCTAGACAACCTGACTTATTACAACCAGTCTTTAATCGTATATCATTATTCAAATTCATTATATCAAGTAAAGAGAGAGCCGCTAGGGCTTCCAATTTGCAATAATCGCTAAATGGTGCCGATACACATGATATACCACCACTACGTAGGCGGATTACGAGAACTTCTAGTGTCCAGCACGTATATAGCACATGAATCGCTATGCCTGATTCCACACTTCCCGTACGAATACATAACACACATCAAGCATCCATCCCTGCCACAAAATCCATTCATAATTTTCACTATGCCTGCGACAACTCAATCATCACCGTCAATCCAACAAGAGGGTACCACCATACCACTAGATACTAACAGTTTACATTACCTTGCCCTTTTTGACCATATACTCTTCCAAATCACTAGAATAGCAGTACCACTTTCCTTAATCACCAGAAAGATTGCTTCTCAGATTATCTGAAGACGCCCGCGCTGCTTGAGAATTTTAATGACTTCCCATATAATATGACTTGATCGCAAAACCCTGAACATGCCATTATTAGCTTTCCATAACACATCTCAAACTCTTTCATCCAATTCAATGCATAAGTTTAACTACCAGGACTGAGTCCTTTTTCCCACGTCGAGCTACGCAACTGACAGCACTCAAAAGCTTTGTTGCACCATATCTGCAAGACTCATTACTTCGAACACATACTAGGAGTTAATCGTATCTTTATCATACTGTTCCGGTTTATTAACAAGTTGCTCAATTTACCCATTTTTCCTTTCTGATTCATCTTAAATTTAATATTCTCTTTACTGTAGCACTACAATACCTCAACTCATGTTACCCCACGAGACTCGTACATAAGACCACACGGTCTAAGACCCATAGGCCACTGAATACTCTCTCAATGTTTCCCAGAAGTACCACATTCTACAACAGTTTATTTTGAAGAACTTCCTGCGTTTTGAATTTGTTATCATTACTTCCCAATACAGATATATAGAATCCTATCATTCACATGATATAACACAAGCCTTGATCTTTTCTAACGAAACCATCATCTTTAGCCACATACACAATCTTAAGGCACCCGACTGTTACAAGCAAAATCTTGAACACTGCAAAACCATTCTCGGGCAGCATTCACCCTTATTCAAATGTAATTCAACTGTCCTATTAAACAGAACCACTCGTGTTTGTTAGAACTCTGATATCGCAGAACATGATTACTTACAGGTACAATTCGCTATCTTTCTTTTCTATACACCGAACATTCCTTACCAACAGTAGTTCAAAACATCCTAGTAATTCTTCACATCTATGAAGCACCATAACCTTGTCAGAATTTTCCCAACATACTTAAAGACAATGCCCACATAGCACACAACCGTGCAATTAGTTATTTAATAGCAACCTCCCCAACTTGGCTCGAAGCCATTCATCAAAGTACTTTTAACCATTCATATCATTATTACTCAAGTGATGCCGAAATGTTACAATGAGATTAAACTCTAGTCATTTATAAGCTTCGGCAGAGACTCGAATCATCAGAAATTTTAACTCTTCTACAATTGTTGCATTTAGTTAGACAACAGTTAAGCCCACTCCTTAGGTGACAATTTTTTTTTTCTTTTACTAAGTCCCAAAATTTTCAAAAATTTCGGCAGAGTTTCATTTGTAATTGGGCCTATCCACCTGACAGAGAACCACCAAAATCATCCTAACAACACGTCCACAAATTGACAAAGCATCACAATGTATATCAACAACATTAATCTCAATACCACCTGTATTATATTATTAAAATTGATACGTGGACATGCGTTTCACCTATTTGAATCGTAACACATAGAAAATACATTTCAACCCTCCATTATCTGGGCTATTCCACCAAGTAAGAATGTTTTCTTTCCTTAATATTTCTGTTTACCTTCCACTGCCATACACATTACACTGTACCAACATACTCATTACCTAGCTATCTAGCCGCCATTCCCACAATTAGGGACAATACTGAACATATAAGTTCATAATACCAGCTCACAAAATTAGCACCTTGGTGCTTAAGCCATATCAAAGATTCGGCCTCAAGTCCTCCAGACCGGCCCAACATAAAATTTATGGAGATTACATCTCGCCCCTCAATCTGGGAGTCACAAGCCATCAAGGCAATTATATTACAGAGCGCTCGAGTGCACACACAGGCGTATGGAAGGAAAATTCAAGAATTATATCTCAAGCTTAATCAAGTACGCACGATAAGAATTCCAAGAAATGTGAAGTGTTTCCTAATGGTTTGCAGCCTCCCGAGGATAAGTACAGATGTCCCCGTACCGATCCACAAGACTCTACCAACCGGCTCAAGACTCATGAGGCCTAGTAACCTAGGCTCTGATACCAACTTGTCACGACCCCAAACACGGTCGTGATGGCGCCCAACACACTGCTAGGCCAACCCGACCAATCAATAAAGTCACGGAGCCAGCAGCTCACATTTAACCACTTTTAGGCATAATCAAGATCAAATAATCAGAAAGAAAATATTCTAATACGGGGATCACGTCCCAAACCAACAAAACCTCCCAAAGACTAGGAGTCACGAGTCATGAGCCTCTACAGAGTATATAACGTGTGAAAGTGTCTACAACGGTGCTCAAGTGCAGAAATAGACATCAACATGAATAAAAGTAAGATGGAAAGTCAGGTCCTGCGGACGCTGGCAGCTACCTCAACTGTCCAAATGCACTCCCGAGCAGCTATAAAATCAGATCTGCTGTGATGTACCTGGATCTGCACACAAGGTGCAGGGAGTCGGGTGTGCGTACTTCCAACTCAGCGGTAATAAAAGTAAATAATGCTGAAGGAAAGAAAACCACGCAAGGCACTATCTCATGCTACACAATACAGAACTATCTTTTTATTCCTTTCCAGCATATGTGAGTAGATTATTTAGAAATCTCAATTTTTAGCTTTCTTTCTTTCAAGATAACATACCAATACCTGGGTACAACCTCAAGCAGTGCAAGTCTGCACTCAAATCAGCCCCTCGGGCTCAGCACTCCTTAACAATTTTCACCTGGAGATCTGGTCAATAAGGCAAATAATACATGTGTGCCAATAATGTGTGAGTGCTAAATGTTATGCCACATAGTACACGTAAACCAATGTATGTATGCCATGTAATGCATATGACGCTGTGGCGTACAGCCCGATCCATGCAAAGGCGCCTGCGCTCACTATGGGGGTTCAGACTCCGGAGGGGCTCCTACAGCCCAAGCGCAATATCAATATCACACCTACTGCGGCGCGCAGCCCGATCCATATACCACTGCGGCGTGCAGTCCGATCCATGCATGTGTATGCATATGCTCACATAAATCGTCATGCTCTAACATATGGCCCTCGGCCCCAATCAGTCTAACAAATAATCAAGAAAAGCCCTTCGAACAACAGTATCATATTAGCTCACAGCTCGAAATGTCATTAAGACCTTGTTCAAGTTTTTCATAACCTTACAAAAATCCTAAGTAGTAAAATACCATTTAAAAACCTTAGACCGAGATAAAAATATGCACAGTGTTATCAAGGCAGTGATACCAATCCCTGAAGGATTCAAATAATCGGCACGAAGTCCAAGCATGAAAATTAGTCCAATTCATGATAATTAATATCTTTTATTAGGATGTCAATTCAATTTTAAGCAATTAGGTGTTATTATTCATTACGCGGGACGGACCAAGTCACAATCCCCAATGGTGCTCTACCCCACGCCCGTTATCCGGCGCGCAAGTCACCTCAATACAGCACTAAGATGTGCAAGTCCGGGGTTTACTAACCCTCAGGACATCATTTACAAGTATTACCCACCTCGAACCGGCGAAACCTTATGCCCGTGATGCCTTTGCTCCTCAAACCGGCCTCCACGCGCATCGAAACTAGACAAAATTAGTACAAATATATCATAATAGGCTAATGGACCATAACCCAATCGAAAGAACTCGAAAAATACCAAAAATCACGAAATTGACAAAACCCAAGCCCCGGGCCCGCTTCTCGGAAAATTATGAAACTCATATTTTCGGAATCCTCGTCTCGCCCCGGGTCCGTACATATAAAATTTATAAAAATCGAAGTTCAAAGGAGCCACCAAATCCCAATTTTTCATAGCAAAAATCCAAGCCCTAACTTATTCAATTTATACCCACGTTCAGAGAATTAATGGATGAATATTTGATAAAATCATGTATCTAACTCATAAAACTTACCTTCAATTGATTCCCAATGAAACCTTCTCTATTCTCCACTATTAACATCAATGGGTTAATGCCGTCTATTTCTGTTGCCGACGACTGGAGCAGGAGTTTTTTTTTCCGAGTTCTGTTTGCTGGTTAACAACTTCGCACATTTTGAATGAACTCGCATGCGCACGAGTCAGACTTGATGTGTTTGGGAAGTCACCACCGCCATTACAAATAGAGCAGCTCCATTATCGATTTTTTGTATTTAATTATCTCCCACTCGTCTGTTTTTTATTCAATCAACCAAAGAATTTGTTAAATGAAAACCAACAAGTAGTGAAATGGAGGCTACTTTACTTTCTCTTTCTTTTTTTAATTGATACAATTTTACAAGAAACTAACTTTGAGATATGATTCAGCATTGTACAGGTGAGATTTAAATGAAGCTAACTCCCAACCTTTGTGTCACGACCCTAGTTCACCAATCGTGAACATGTCATGACGACACCCAGTACCCACGACTAGGTAAGCCTAACACTTTGCGGAATGTACAAGTTTATGAACTTTAAACAAGAAATAGCAGAAAACAATATAAATAGGAATGTAATCTGTGCCGCTTGGCACATACACTCGTCAACACACTATATAAAACACCACCAAGACCCGGAATCCCACGGGCAACACAGACTAAAAGAGAGTATACAACTGTGGCTCTACTGAGAGATTATTTTTATTCCTTTGAGCCCTACTGAGAGAAAACAATAACATAATGGTATTAACAATATTAAGCAGTTTAAATGATAATAACTTTGAAATAACAACAATAAAGTGATTACTGCAACCTTCTACAATTAAATAACAACAAGTAACAAACTCAATCAATAACTCAGGATCTCCGGGAATCGAACCCGCAGTCCATACCAATAACTCAGGATCTCCGGGAATCGAACCCGTAGTCCCTACCAATAACTCAAGATCTCCTGGAATCGAACCCGCAGTCCCTACCAATAACTCAGGATCTCCGGGAATCGAACCCGCAGTCCCTACCAATAACTCAGGATCTCCGGGAATCGAACCCGCAGTCCCTACCAATAACTCAGGATCTCCGGGAATCGAACCCGCAGTCCACCACCAATAACTCAGGAACTCCGGGAATCGAACCCGCAGTCCCTACCAATAACTCGGGATCTCCGAGAATCGAACCCGCAGTCCCTACCAATAACTCAGGATCTCCGGGAATCGAACCCGCAGTCCCTACCAATAACTCAGCATCTCCGGAAATCGAACCCGCAGTCCCTACCAATAACTCAGGATCTCCGGGAATCGAACCCTACCACGTCAAATAAAGAAAGCACACAGAGAAAATATAATATACTTAACTACAACTTCACCAAAAAATAGTGCCAACAATTATCAAGAAGATCAAGTAAGACAATTAGGCAACTAGACGGTTAAATACTACCAAGTCATGCTTTTCTAACTACTACTGGGCAAGAATATCGAATTAATCAGCTAAGAACAGGGATATCACAAATCGGACAATTCAAGTAAAGTATGTGTTCAACAACCAGTGCATGTACACGCCCGTCACCTCGCGTACAAGGCATTTAAACTATCACATAATATCCTAGGGGTGAAAGTTCCCCCACACGAGGTTAGACAAGCCACTTACCTCGACTCCGGTACAAAACCGCTAAGAGACAACTCTCTTGCCGCGAATGTCGGCCTCCACAGGTCTAGTATCTAATAAAAATCAATAGAGTCACATCAAAATAGGCCAATTGGGCATTACCCAATCAAAACAATTCAAAATACACCAAAACCCACAAGTTTCCAAAACCTGACTTTCGGTACGCTTATCGAAAAATCACGAAAGTTATATATTAGGAACCCTCGTCTCAATACGAGTCTAAGCATATAAGATTTACCAAATTTGGACACCATTTACCCATTCAAAACCTTGATTTTCTAAAGTTCAAGCCTAGGGCTAAATCCTCCATAAATTACCCCAAATTCCTCCATTTCCATGATATAATTGCATAATATTATCAATACTAATCATAAGATGAGTCCATAGATGATTACCTGATGATTTCCCTTGAATCTCCCTCAAACATTGCCCAAATCGCCTCTTAAGCCGAGACCCCAAATGTGTGAAATGTTTCTGAAATTTTCTAACTTCCGATACAATTAATCTTCTGCGATTTTCGCTTCTGCGGACTATTTTCCGCTTCTGCGGAACCGCTTCTGCGACCACGTGGTCGCTTCTGCGAATCCCAGGCCTGGCTGGCCCATTCCGCTTCTGCGAGCCTAGGGCCGCTTTCGCGAGGCCGCTCATGCAAAATCTCCTCCGCTCCTGCGGAACTTTCCGCTTCCGCGCCTTAGAGTCTGCTTCTGCGGACTCGCTTAAGCAGTCAAGATTCCGCTTCTGCTGAATTTCCCTTCACGACCCTGGACCGCTTCTGCGATTCTCTTTCCGCATCAGCGATGCCTCCCCTGCGGACCAGGATCCGCTTCAGCAATCACTTCCGCTCCTGCGCTCACTTGTCCATTCCTACGGACTCGCTCCTGTGCTCCCATATCCGCAAGAGCGAAAATAACAGAACAGAATACCAAACCTGCAATTTTCCATGTTTTCTCCCGTTTAACCATCCGAAAACACCCCGAGGCCCCCGGGACCTCATCCAAACACACCAACACATCCTAATACATTATTCGAACTTGTTCCAATCCTCAAAACACGTCTAACAACATCAAAACCCATAATTCACATCGAATTCAAGCCTAAATTTATTAAAACTTTCCGAATTACACATTCGATCTAAAACCCGACCAAATGACGTCCGAATGACCTGAAAATTTGCGCACATATCCAAAATCACATAACGAAGCTACAGAAATTGTCGGAATTCCATTCCGACCCCCGTATCAAAATCTCACCTATCGTTCGTATTCGCCAAAATTTCAAACTTCGGCATTTCCAGCGTAATTGAGCTACGGACCTCCAAAATATATTCCGAACGCGCTCCCAACCCTGAAATCACCTAACGGTGCTAATGGAACCATCGGATTTCCGTTCCGAGGTCGTTTTATCATTGTTCCGGCTACGGACCATTTTCTAACTTTAAAGATCTCATTTAGGGTCTAAGTGTCCCAAAATGCTCCAAATTTCATAACCGACTCTCCCTGCAAACCACAATAGCAAAAATGAACTTAGGGGAGTAGTTAAATTGAGGATTAGGGCGTAATTTTCTAAAATGACCGGCCGGGTCGTTACATCTTCACACACTTAAAAGATTCGTTCGTCCTCGAACGAGCATAGAAAACATACCTGGAGTAATGAAAAGATGAGGGTACTGGCTGCGCATATCCTGCTCGGTCTCCCAAGTCGCCTCCTCGACCGGCTGGCCCCGCCACTGAACCTTTACTGAAGCGATGTTCTTTGACCTTAGCTTCCTGACCTGCCTGTCTAGAATGGCTACTGGCTCCTCAATATAAGACAGATCTTTGTCTAGGTGAACAGAGGTGAAATCCAACACATGCGACGGGTCACCATGGTATCTCCGGAGCATAGAGACATGAAATACGGGGTGAACTCCGGCTAGACTAGGAGGTAAGGCCAACTCATAAGCAACCTCCCCAACACGCCTCAAAATCTCAAAAGGGCCAATAAACCTAGGACTCAGCTTTCCTTTCTTCCCAAACCTCATAACGCCTTTCATGGGCGAGACTAGAAGCAGAACCCGCTCACCAACCATAAAAGCCACATTGCGAACCTTCTTGTCCGCAAAACTCTTTTGTCTAGACTGGGCTGCACGAAGTCGATCCTGAATCACCTTGACCTTGTCCATAGCATCCTGAACCATATCAGTACCTAGCAGCCTGGCCTCGCCCGGCTCGAACCAACCCACGGGAGACCTGCACCTCCTACCATATAGGGCCTCATACGGTGCCATCTGAATACTGGACTGGTAGTTGTTGTTATAAGCAAACTCCGCCGGTGGCAAGAAGTGATCCCATGAACCTCCAAACTCAATCACGCGCGCACGGAGCATATCCTCCAAAATCTGAATAGTGCGCTCGGACTGACCATCAGTCTGGGGATGAAACGCTGTGCTCAGCTCCACCCGAGTACCTAACTCCCGCTGTACGGCTCTCCAGAACCGTGAAGTGAACTGAGTGCCTCTATCTGAAATGATGGAAACTGGAATACCATGCAGCCGAACTATCTCCTTGATATAGATCTCCGCCAGTTGCTCCGATGAATAAGTAGTGCTCACCGGTATAAAATGGGCGGACTTGGTCAGCCGATCCACAATGACCCAAATGGAATCAAACTTCCTAACGGTCCGTGGAAGTCCAGATACAAAGTCCATGGTGATGCGATTCCATTTCCACTCTGGAATCTCAATCTGCTGCATCAATCCACCCGGACGCCTGATGCTCATACTTCACCTGCTGGTAGTTGAGGCATTTGGAAACATAATCAACTATATCCCTCTTCATCCGCCTCCACCAGTAATGTTGTCTCAAGTCCTGATACATCTTCGCGGCTCCGGATGGATAGAATACCCCGAGCTATGGGCCTCTGCTAGAATCAGCTCTCGAAGATCATCTACATTGGGCACACAGATACGCCCCTGCATCCTCATAACTCCATCATCCCCGATGGCAACATCGCGAGTATCACCTCGCCGAACTCTATCCTGAAGGACAATCAAATGAGGGTCATCGAACTGACACTTTCTGATGCGGTTAAATAGGGAAGACCGAGAAACCACACAAGCCAGAACCCAGCTGGGCTCCGAAAGATCCAGTCTAACAAACTGCCTGGCTAAAGCCTGAACATCCATCGCCATAGGCCTCTCCGAAGCTGGTAGATATGCCAAACTCCCCAAACTCTCCGCCCGACGACTCAAGGCATTGGCAACCACATTAGCCTTGCCCGGATGATAGAGAATAGTAATATCATAGTCCTTCAGTAGCTCCAACCATCTTCTCTTATGCGTATTCAGGTCCTTCTGCTTAAGTAAGTGCTGCAAGCTCCGGTGATCAGTGTAGATGTCACAAGGAACCCCATATTGGTAATGACGCCAAATTTTCAAGGCGTGAACAATGGCAGCTAGCTCCAAATCATGAACAGGGTAATTCCTCTCATGTACCTTCAGCTGTCTCGACGCGTAGGCAATCACCCTACCGTCCTGCATCAATACCGCACCGAGCCCAACTCGTGAGGCATCACAATATACAGTATAGGACCCCGAACCTGTAGGCAACATCAATATAGGGGCCGAAGTCAAAGCTGTCTTGAGCTTCTGAAAGCTCGCCTCGCACTCATCTGTCCACTGAAAAGGGGAACCCTTTTGGGTCAATCTGGTCATAGGTGCTGCAATCGAAGAGAACCCCTCTACGAAACGATGGTAATAGCTCGCC
This sequence comes from Nicotiana noctiflora, assembly GCA_032618575.1. NCBI lineage: Eukaryota > Viridiplantae > Streptophyta > Magnoliopsida > Solanales > Solanaceae > Nicotiana > Nicotiana noctiflora. Next base: position 134,806 of record JASVEL010004999.1, read on the forward strand.
AAACTAAGGAAACTGCAAATCTCAGTAGCGGAGGAGGGTCTGGGCCAACTCTGCACTGCCTCCACCTTCCTCGGATCTACTCGAATACCATCACTCGACACCACGTGGCCCAAAAATGCCACCGAACTCAACCAGAATTCACATTTAGAGAACTTGGCATAAAGCTGCTTCTCCCTCAGAATCTGAAGCACTATCCTCAAATGCTGCTCGTGCTCTTCCCGACTCCGGGAATATACTAGAATATCATCAATGAAGACAATCACGAACGAGTCCAGATAAGGCCTGAACACACTGTGCATCAAATGCATAAAGGCTGCTGGGGCATTAGTCAGCCCAAAAGACATCACGAGGAACTCATGGTGACCATACCGAGTCTTGAAGGCAGTCTTCGGGATATCTGGCTCCCGAATCTTCAGCTGGTGATACCCAGAGCGCAAATCAATCTTAGAAAATACCTGTGCGCCCTGTAGCTGGTCAAGTAAATCATCAATGCGGGGCAAAGGATACCGGTTCTTTACTGTAACCTTGTTCAGCTGACGATAGTCAATACACATACGCATAGAACCGTCCTTTTTCTTCATAAACAACATAGGAGCACCCCAAGGCGAAACACTGGGTCGAATGAAACCCTTACCCAATAACTCCTGTAACTGATCCTTCAACTCCTTCAACTCAGGAGGAGCCATACGGTACGGTGGAATAGAAATGGGCTGAGTGCCCGGCAACAAGTCAATAGCAAAATCAATATCTCTGTCGGGCGGCATGCCTGGGAGATCAGCTGGAAATACATCAGCAAAGTCACGTACCACAGGAACGGAATCAATAGAGGGAGTGTCAATACCGACGTCCCGCACATAGGCTAGATAAGCAGCACACCCCTTCTCAACCATACGCTGAGCTTTGAGAAAAGAAATAACACGGCTAGGGGTGTGATCTAGAGTACCACTCCACTTAATACGTGGAATGCCTGGCATAGCCAGCGTCACGGTCTTGGCGTGACAATCAAGAATAGCATAATGGGGCGACAACCAGTCCATGCCCAGAATAATATCAAAATCGACCATCCCGAGCAACAATAGATCCGCTCTGGTCTCAAAATCACAAATGGTAACCAAACACGACCGATATACACGGTCCACAACCAAAGAATCACCCACCGGAGTGGAAACATAAATGGGGGCACTCAAAGAATCCCGAGGCACACCCGGATGAGAAGCAAAGTAAGAAGACACATATGAAAAAGTGGAACCGGGGTTGAATAGAACCGATGCCTCCCTGTGACTAACCAGAATAATACCTGTGATAACAGAGTCAGATGCAACAGCCGCAGCGCGATCAGGAATAGCATAGAATCTGGCCTGTCCCCCCTCTCAAGGGCGGCCTCTAGAACCCTGACCCCCGCCCCTAGCTGGCTGGGCATGTAGAGTGGCAGCTGGAGCTCGAATGATGGCCTGTTATCCTTGAGAACCACGCTGATACTGCGAAGACTGAGGAGGTGCTCCCCTCCTAAGCCTAGGGCACTCCCTAACCAGATGGCGGGTATCCCCGCACCCAAAGCAAGCTCTGGGAGGGCACGGTGGTTGTGACTGCCCGGCCTCACCCCCACTAGTCTGACCCCTGGAAGTACCCCGCGCAGGAGGTGCACTGGAAACTGGGGGAGCATAATAAAGCTCCTGAGGTGCTGGAAGACCTGGAGTACTACCGGCTGCTGGCAATGCTGAGTGAACTGGTCGGCCGGAATAACCCCTGCCAAAACGGTCGGCTGCTGAAGTGTGGGCACTAGAGAAATGGCCCAACTCACGAGACCTCTTGGCCTCTCTCTCTCCCCGCTCTCTAGGGAGCATACTCTCAATCATCCTGGCAATGCTCACGGCCTGCTGATAAGATATATCTGTCTCCAACTCTCTGGCCATGCTGGATCGGATCGGCGGGATCAGGCCCTCAATAAATCTCCGCACCCTCTCCCGGACCGTGGCTACCAAAGCCGGTGCAAGCCTGGCTAGACGGGTAAAACTGATAGCGTATTCCAATACTAACATGGAGCCCTGTCGCAACCGCTCAAACTCCAAGCGCCAAGAATCCCTAAGGCTCTGGGGAACAAACTCCCTCAAAAACAGATCTGAAAACTGAGTCCAGGTCAATGAAGCAAACTCTTCCGGACTATCCATCTCATACATGCGCCACCAATCATACGTGGCCCCACGACACTAAAAAGCAGTGAAGGAAACCCCGCTGGTCTCCACAATCCCCATAGTACGAAGAATACGATGACACTCCTCCAGAAAACCCAATGCATCATCTGTAGCCAAACCACTGAACACTAGAGGATCATATTTCTTGAACCTCTCCAATCTACGCTGCTCATCCTCGAAGGCAGCTGGCCTACCTCCAGGCTATGCTGGGCGGCAGGAGGCATGACAATAATCTCTGGAACTTGTCCCACTAGCACTCGCTGCTCAGGTGTAGCGGCTACGGGAGTCTGGGCCCCTCCCCCAGCCTAATATGTAGCTGTAGTGAGAGGTTGCTGCCTAAGCTAAAGTGGTATACATACTCATGAACTAGGCCAGGGTCTCCTGGAGTGCTGGAGTAGTAGCAGCTGTAGTCGGTGTACCAGGTGCCTTACGCTCCAACCTGATCCACCTATGGCACCTCAGCGGCAGTGCGCGCGGGTGCTGTGGCTGCACCTCGGGCGCGTCCTTGTCCTCTACCTCGGCCCTGGCCTCTGACGACGGCAACAGGGGGCGCGGGTACCTGACCGTCGCAAGTAGCTCGTGTCCTCACCATCCGTGAGAGAATAGAAAGCAATAGTTTAGATTTGATGCCAAAAATGTCGCACGACAAGGAATCCAAAAGAAATGAAGAGTTTCCTATCGATCAGCGAGACTCTAAGTAACCGGTATGTGTCCCGTGACTCCTATGAACCTAGAGCTCTGATACCAACTTGTCACGACCCTAGTTCACCAATCGTGAACATGTCATGACGGCACTCAGTCCCCACGACTAGGTAAGCCTAACACTTTGCGGAATGTACAAGTTTCTGAACTTTAAACAAGAAATAGCAGAAAATGATATAAATAGGAATGTAATCCGTGCCGCTTGGCACATACACTCGTCAACACACTGTATAAAACACCACCAAGACCCGGAATCCCACGGGCAACACAGACTAAAAGAGAGTATACAACCGTGGCTCTATGTGTGAAGAGTATCTAACAACAAAATGAAGGAAAACATCTACTAATACTATCAGAATAGAAAGAGGGCCTCCGGATCCGCGGACGTAGTAGATCATACATCGAGGTCTCCCAAAGTGCTACTGAATCACCTAGTGTGAGCCTGTCCTAATGTACCTGGATCTGCACAACAAAAGTGTGCAGAAGAGTAGCATGAGTACACCACGACGGTACTCAGTAAGTGCCAAGCCTTACCTCGATGGAGTAGTGACGAGGAAGGTCAGGGCCCTACTGAGAGAAAATAATAACATAATGGTATTAACAATATTAAGCAGTTTAAATGATAATAACTTTGAAATAACAAAAATTAAAGTGATTACTGCAACCTTCTACAATTAAATAACAACAAGTAACAAACTCAATCAATAACTCAGGATCTTCGGGAATCGAACCCGCAGTCCCTACCAATAACTCAGGATCTCCGGGAATCGAACCCGGAGTCCCTACCAATAACTCAGGATCTCCGGGAATCTAACCCACAGTCCCTACCAATAACTCAGGATCTCCGGGAATCGAACCTGCAGTCCCTACAAATAACTCAGGATCTCCGGGAATCGAACCCGCAGTCCCTACCAATAACTCGGGATCTCCGGGAATCGAACCTGCGGTCCCTACCAATAACTCAGGATCTCCGGGAATCGAACCCGCAGTCCCTACCAATAACTCGGGATCTCCGGGAATCGAACCCGCATTCCCTACCAATAACTCAGGATCTCCGAGAATCGAACCTGCAGTCCCTACCAATAACTCGGGATCTCCGAGAATCGAACCCGCAGTCCCTACCAATAACTCAGGATCTCCGGGAATCGAATCCGCAGTCCCTACCACGTTAAATAAAGAAAACACACAGAGAGAATATAATATACTTAACTACAACTTCACCGAAAAATAGTGCCAACAATTATCAAAAAGATCAAGTAAGACAATTAGGCAACTAGACGGTTAAATACTACCAAGTCATGCTTTTCTAACTACTACCGGGCAAGAATATCAAATTAATCAGCTAAGAACAGGGATATCACAAATCGGACAATTCAAGTAAAGTATGTGTTCAACGACCATCGCATGTACACGCCCGTCACCTCGCGTACAAGGCATTTAAACTATCACATAATATCCTAGGGGTGAAAGTTCCCCCACACGAGGTTAACAAGCCACTTACCTCGACTCCGGTACAAAACCGCTAAGAGACAACTCTCTTGCCGCAAATGTTGGCCTCCACAGGTGTAGTATCTGATAAAAATCAATAGAGTCACATCAAAATAGGCCAATTGGGCATTACCCAATCAAAACAATTCAAAATACACCAAAACCCACAAGTTGCCAAAACCTGACTGTAACGACCCGGCCGGTCGTTTTAGAAAATTACGCCCCAATCCCCAATTTAACTGTTCTCCTAAGTTCATTTCTGCTATTGTGGTTTGATGAGAGAGTCGGTTCTGAAATTTGGAGTATTTTGGGACACTTATTCCCTAAATGAGAGCTTAAGGTTAGAAAATGGTCCGTAACCGGAACAGTGCTAAGACAACCTCAGAACGGAAATCTGATGGTTCCATTAGCTCCGTTAGGTGATTTCGGGGTCGGGAGCGCGTTCGGAATGTATTTTGGAGGTCCGTAGCTCAATTAGGCTTGAAATTCCGAAGTTTAAAATTTTGGCGAATCCGAACGATAAGTGAGATTTTGATTCGGGGGTCGGGATGGAATTCCGACAATTTTTGTAGCTTCGTTATGTGATTTTGGATATGTTCGCAAATTTTCAGGTCATTCGGACGTCGTTTGGTTGGGTTTTAGATCAAATGTGCAATTCAGAAAGTTTTAAGAAATTTAGGCTTGAATTCGATGTGAATGATGGGTCTTGATGTTGTTAGGTGTGTTTTTATGAGTGGAATAAGTTCGTATCATGTTTTGGAGTAGGTTGGTGGTTTTCGTTGGGGTCCCGGGGGTCTCGGGATGAATTTGGGGGTCCAATCGGGCTAATTCATGCATTTTGGAAATGCTGTTAACTGCTGTTGTGTGCTACAGACGAATGCTCTATGCCATCGCAATAGACTGATGCGATCGCATAGAAGGTTTTGAAGAGGCCAAGTATTTGTTCTATGCGATCGCGAAACAGGGTATGCGATCGTATAGGTATATTTTGGAGAGCATTGTGATCGCATTGAGGTTTATGCGATCGCATAGAGTAGTTTGGCGAGGGTGAAATTTGTTCTATGCGATCGCAACAGTGTTCATGCGATCGCATAGAGTAAAATTGTTTGGCAGTGGATTTAAGTTCAGAACAGTCAACCCGCGACCCTCATTCACAAAAACGCCATTTTTGAGCTCCAAGAGAGGATTTTTAAGGGGAAACGCTGGGATATCATCGGGGAATCATTGGGGGTAAGTTTCTTGATCTTAATTCGTTGGTTTATCATGAAATCCGTGATTATTTCACTGAAAATGGAAGACTAAAGGTGGGTTTCAGCCCTAGGCCTAAATTTTAGATTACCTTTGATTTGAATGAGCAAACGGAGTCCGATTTCGATAAATTTTATATGCACAGACTCGTATTGAGATAAGGAATCCAAAAATATGACTTTCGTAATTTTTCGAGAAGCGTACCGGAAGTCGGTTTTTGGCAACTTGTGGGTTTTGGTGTATTTTGAGTTATTTTGATTGGGTAATGCCCAATTGGCCTATTTTGATGTGATTCTATTGATTTTTATTAGATACTATACCTGTGGAGGCCGTCATTCGCGGCAAGAGAATTGTCTCTTAGCGGTTTTGTACCGGAGTCGAGGTAAGTGGCTTGTCTAACCTCGTGTGGGGGAACCTTTATCCCTAGGATATTATGTGATAGTTTAAATGCCTTGTACGCGAGGTGACGAGCGTGTACATGAGCTGGTTGTTGTAAATCACTTTACTTGAATTGTTCAATTCGTGACATTCCTGTTCTTAATTTATTAAATTGCGACATTTACCTGGTATTCGTTAGGGAAGCATGATTAGGAAGGATTTATCTGTCTAATTGCCTAATTGTCCTACTTGAACTTCTTGATAATATTTGGCACTATTCCTCGGTGAAGTTGTAGTTAAGCATATTATGTTTTCTGTGAGCGTTTTTTTTATTTGTTGTGTTTGTGGACTGCGGGTTCAATTCCCGGAGATCCCAGGGCTGTGGGTTCGATTCCCAGAGACCCAGATTGCTATTGTTTGTGGACTGCGGGTTCAATTCACGGAGATCCAAGGGCTGCGGGTTTGATTCCCGGAGATTCGAAGTTTATTGATATATTTTTGGTAGGGATTGCGGGTTCGATTCCCGAGATCCTGAGTTATTTGTAGGGACTGCGGGTTCGATTCCCGAGATCCTGAGTTATTTGTAGGGACTGCGGGTTCGATTCCCGAGATCCTGAGTTATTTGTAGGGACTGCGGGTTCGATTCCCGAGATCCTGAGTTATTTGTAGGGACTGCGGGTTCGATTCCCGAGATCCTGAGTTATTTGTAGGGACTGCGGGTTCGATTCCCGGAGATCGTGAGTTATTGATATATTATTAAGACATGGGCTGCGGGTTCGATTCCCGGAGACCCAGGGGTACTGTTAATGGGACTGTGGGTTTAATTCCCACAGGTCCTGGACTTATTAATTGAGTTTGTAACTTGTTGTTAGTTAATTGTAGACGGTTGCAGTAATTATTTTATTGTTGTTATTTCGGAATTATTATCGTTAAACTGCTTATTATTGTTATTATCATTTTTGTATTGTTTCTCAGTAGGGCCCTGACCTTCCTCGTCACTACTCCATCGAGGTTAGGCTTGGCACTTACTGAGTACTGCTGTGGTGTACTCATGCTACTCTTCCGCACACTTTTGTTGTGCAGATCCAGGTACATCAGGGCAGGCTCACATCAGGTGATTCAGCAGCATTTTGGGAGACCTCGAGGTATGATCTGCTACGTCCGCGGATCCGGAGGCCTTCCTTCTATTCTATTAGTACTAGTAGATATCTTTCCTTCATTTCGTTGTTAGATACTCTTTATACATAGAGCCTTAGTTGTATATTCTCTTTTAGTCTGTGTTGCCCGTGGGATTTCGGGTCTTGGTGGTATTTTTACACGGTGTGTTGGACGAGTGTATGTGCCAAGCGGCACATATTACATTCCTATTTATAGTATCTTCCGCTATTTCTTGTTTAAAGTTCATAAACATGTAATTTCCGCAATGTGTTAGGCTTACCTAGTCGTGGGGACTGGGTGCCGTCATGACATGTTCACGATTGGTGAACTAGGGTCGTGACAAGTTGGTATCAGAGCTCTAGGTTCGTAGGAGTCACGGGACACAGACCGGTTACTTAGATTCTCATTGATCTATATGGAGACGTCTGTATTTATCTACGAGGGGCTATGTAACCGTTTAGGAAACTCTTCAATTCTTTGAATTCCTTATCGTGCGCCATTTATTCAGTTGGAGCCTATGTCATATGTTCTTTTGCATCCACTCGTGTGTTGAAATTGCGCACTCGGTATCAAGTATGCGCCGACAGTTCGTGATGCTGCAGAGGGTTTTCAAGGGAGTCAAGAATTTACTCAACCATTGTTACCGTGTGTCATCCATATCGATAATGCAAGAGAATTGAGAGATCTTCAATTGTGCACATGGGGGTGCATTAGATTCTGACATTCGGTTGATAAGTACGGTCTTGAGAAGGTTTACTTAACTGCCAAATCGTCACAACAATGGTAGAATCACAAGGTGGATGTAGATCTAAAGATAGTTGGTGGTAATAAAGACTATATGGTTCATATGAGATATCTATTTAGCGAAGGATTCAGCCAGCAGAGATACTGGAGAAAATGAGTTTAACTGTCTTAAGAAGGACATGTACCAAACGAATGCCTTTGGCTTGTTTTATGATGAAGACGTACGAATGTTAAGGTCTAGTATCATGGATTATCAAGATGTATCTTAAGGCTTCATGTCAAGTGAAAGGATTTCACTATCAATGATGTAATTATGGGTCATGTGTCGTATAAGATTTGGCCTGCGATGTATTTAGGTGCTATTCAAAAAGTTCTTGAAAACTTGCGGATGGGCAAGAGTTGAGGCTTGTATGGTATAATGTTGGGACTTTAGATGTTCATGTGTCCCTAATAAACTCTGCATTTTTATTATCAGCAGGGAAATATTTGACAAAGGCTACATGGTGCTTCATAGACGTGTGAGAATCATAGTATGTTTTAAGATGTTGTTGGTAGAGAATGCTCGGTGCATGTAGCGAGAAGATGTTTGGTTGTATTGGGATGAGGTCATACCCTATGATGTTAGAGTGCTAATAGAGCACATGTGGTTATATTCGTTGGATCAAGTGAGTTGCAGTTGAATAATAGTAAATGACTCGAGAGAATGGTTCTAATGTGTTCGAGAGTCGTGTAATAGTGGCTTTAGGCTAAGTAGGAGAGTCCCACCGCTTAAGATTGGGTTGCATGGTTAATTACCTGTGTGAATTCTGGATATTAGCATATTAATGGGTTGTTGCAGCTACGGAAAACGACCATGAGTGGTCATTTGAGTACATGAATTATTGAATGCATGTTATGGTTAGCCTTACTGGCTCATGTTCAAACTTGAGGAAAGATTCATGATTTATGCCTCGTATAGGTGCAGGCTTCGCGGGAAGTGATTCCGCTGGGTGATTTATCGAGAGGGTATCCATATATTATAAACATTCAGTAGAGTTGGTTGCGTACTAGGCCAAGTCAGGGCCGGATGGTTCTCAATAGCGGTCCTAGTGAATTCAAGAGGTAAAGTGTGGTGTTTGATAATTTTGAGTCTATAAGTACAGTTGAGGCTCAAGCCTTTAAAGCAACTTAGGAAGAAAGTACAAAAACAATCTATGATGTTTTGACTGGTGGTGTAGCATTTGAGAGGCGTGAAATGGTCGTCGTTCTTGAGGTAGCATGGCCTCATGATTTCAGGTCATTCGGGGTGAGTGTGGTTGAAATAAGTTAGGTATTGAAGGGAGATATTTACATTATAAGGCAATCCAGGATAAACTGGAAGAAAGTAGATTGATTAGCCAAAGTTGAGTTGGCATGTTAGTGCCAATGATCGGTTCATGTAACGTGATCGAATTATGCATGTGATTTGTGGCGGTGCATTTGAGGCTTGTCGGCCGCAGTGTTTGATGGTATTCTGAAGTATTCTTCTTTTAGGGCCTGTTATGAGTAGGCAGATCTCGGAAAGGGTTATGGTGGCTTGGACCACTACTTAGAGATTGGCATATTCAATGGTAATGAGAACTTGCCTGTGTGTTGCTATAGTTCCCCTGAAATGAGTTAAATGGAAAGTCTTATGTGATGGAGTATTAGGCTATCGTCAGTTCTAGAGTTGTGATGGAAATTGCGTCTATCATATATCGACACGTGAGGTGCAGTGAGTAGTATGAAATTTGAAGTAAGGACCAAGGTCACGGTTTGGTCAATGAATGTGATATAAAGAGCTCGGATGAGCAGGAAAGGAGTTTCAATGTTTTGAGTAAGATGGGTATTAACATTAGTATCATTTGAGATTGGTGTTCTGTGAGAAAGGCTTTGCATTCCGGTTAGGGACTCCTAATCGCTTTTCAGTGTTACTATAGCTGGTGGGTTGAATGTGCAGGCCCGTTTAATTATTCGGAAGATGGTGGGAGCTTGCCTCACAAGAAGATTGTATAGCTGTGACATGTAGTCACTTGATTGGTTAGAAATTTAAACCAGTATGAGGATTTTGGTGATATCATCCGTTTGAGAATTTATGCCCGGAAGGAACTCTGCTTATTGGGTTATAGACCTGTGAAATACTATTGACTTAGCTTGGCACGACCAGGATAGACTTAAGGTCGGTGGATAGATTTAAATGTGGAAGTGAGCCTTGCGTCGGGCCGGTTATGTTTCTTCCAGCAATGCGCCCTTTATGGGGGGATAGTCGCGGTCTTATTTCACGGTTAGTTAATTCATGTAAAGATATATTGCGCCATATGAGTGTGAGACGGCTTGGTAAGTTCCTCATGCGTTGGGGTTTCGCTCAGCGGTGATGTTATATGAGCATGAGGGCTCTTGAGACTCAGATCTTATATCGCACCTCAGTTGTGCTTGAGTTCATAGCCTATAGCGCTATATGTTTTCATTGAGTCTGATATCATGCAACTTAGTGTGCTTATGATCGATATTCAGTATTTTGATGTGACGAGCTATTCAGCTCGACATATGACTCCTTGTGTGTTTATATTGTTGGGATCGGGTGGCACGCCGCCATGGTTATATTGTTGGGATCGGGTGGCACGCCGCCATGGTTATATTGTTGGGATCGGGCGGCACGCCGCCATGGGTATACTGTTGGGATCGGGTTTCACGCCGCAACAGTGTGATGTTTATTTCAGTGTCCATAATTGCTCTTATGTGTTCTGTTTCCTATTTTTCCGAGGAAGTCCATGTTAGTGTGAGAGTTGAATAGTTCTCTCTAGTGTTCTCCTTCCTTTTGTATGACGTACGAATTAGTGGATTACTAGCACATTGTGTCATCTTGTGGGACTTTTGATTATGTCTGATATGGCTTATCGCCTGATCAGTTCGTACTGGGTGAGATGTGATTATGAGATTTGGGATCAGTTTAAACTGATTATATGAGGTATATTATAGAGGAAAAGATCATCCTCTGGTTTAGGACAAGGTAATGGATATTGTTAGGAGTATAGACCCAATGAATTGTTGATCCAGTAGTTGGTTATGGATATCGGCACATCTCTTCCGTCGTGTCAGTATTGAAAAAAGTTAGAGCGAGACCTATGTAGATCGTGAGGTGCAATGGGAGCATCTGATTCGTTGAATTTTTGGCTAATTTGATCATAAAATATTATCGTGGTCTTGTGGATTTTGTGTTGCAAGGTAAGGATCCAGCAAGATTATGCAGTCATGTTTGAGGACGGCGTTTGAGGAATATTGAGTGATCTCTTGATGAAAACAAGCCTGACACAGAATTTCGGATGTTGGAATTAGGCTCTAAGACTTAACTGTTTGAACAAGAGGGAATATCTTCAGATTATATCAGGCTAATGTGCTCAGCTGAGTCCTATATTTATTGGCCCTTTTGAGATTTTGAGGCGTATTGGGGAGGTTGCTTATGAGTTGGCCTTACCTCCCAGTCTAGCCGGAGTTCACCCCGTATTTCATGTCTCCATGCTCCGGAGATACCATGGTGACCCGTCGCATGTGTTAGATTTCACTTCTGTTCAGCTAGACAAGGATCTGTCTTATGTTGAGGAGCCAGTAGCCATTCTAGACAGGCAGGTCAGAAAGCTAAGGTCAAAGAACATCGCTTCGGTAAAGGTTCAGTGGCGGGGCCAGCCGGTCGAGGAGGCGACATGGGAGACCGAGCAGGATATGCACAGCCAGTACCCTCATCTTTTCACTACTCCGGGTATGTTTTCTATGCTCGTTCGAGGATGAACGAATCTTTAAGTGTGGGAAGATGTAACGACCCGACCGGTCATTTTAGAAAATTACGCCCCAATCCCTAATTTAACTGTTCCCCTAAGTTCATTTCTGCTATTGTGGTTTACTGGGAGAGTCGGTTCTGAAATTTGGAGTATTTTGGGACACTTAGTCCCTAAATGAGAGCTTTACAGTTAGAAAATGGTCCGTAACCGAAACAGTGATAAGACGACATCGGAACGGAAATCTGATGGTTCCATTGGCTCCGTTAGGTGATTTCGGGGTCGGAAGCGCGTTCGGAATGTATTTTGGAGGTCCATAGCTCAATTAGGCTTGAAATGCCGAAGTTTGAAATTTTGGCGAATCCGAACGATAGGTGAGATTTTGATCCGGGGGTCGGAATGGAATTCCGACAATTTTTGTAGCTTCGTTATGTGATTTTGGATATGTTCGCAAATTTTCAGGTCATTCGTACGTCGTTTGGTCGGGTTTTAGATCGAATGTGCAATTCGGAAAGTTTTAAGAAATTTAGGCTTGAATTCGATGTGAATGATGTGTCTTGATGTTGTTAGACGTGTTTTTATGAGTGGAACAAGTTCGTATCATGTTTTGGAGTAGGTTGGTGGTTTTCGTTGGGGTCCCGGGGGTCTCGGGATGAATCCGGGGGTCCAATCGGGCTAATTCATGCATTTTGGAAATGCTGTTAACTGCTAGTGTGTGCTGCAGACGAATGCTCTATGCGATCGCAATGGACTGATGCGATCGCAATGGACTGATGCGATCGCAATGGACTGATGCGATCGCATAGAAGGTTTAGAAGAGGCCAAATATTTGTTCTATGCGATCGCGGAGCAGGGTATGCGATCGCATAGGTATATTTTGGAGAGCATTGCGATCGCATTGAGGTTTATGCGATCGCATAGAGTAGTTTGGCGAGGGTCAAAATTTATTCTATGCGATCGCAATAGTGTTCATGCGATCGCATAGAGTAAAAATGTCTAGCAGTGGATTTTAGTTCAGAACAGTGTACCCGCGATCCTCATTCGCAAAAATGCCATTATTGAGCTCCAAGAGAGGATTTGAAAGGGAAACGCTGGGATATCATCGGGGAATCATCGGGGGTAAGTTTCTTGATCTTAATTCGTTGGTTTATCATGAAATCCGTGATTATTTCACAGAAAATGGAAAATTAAAGGTGGGTTTGAGCCCTAGGCCTAAATTTTAGAAAACCTTTGATTTGAATGAGCAAATGGAGTCCGATTTCGATAAATTTTATATGCACAGACTCGTATTGAGATAAGGAATCCGAAAATGTAACTTTTGTAATTTTTCGAGAAGCGTACCGAAAGTCGGGTTTTGGCAACTTGTGGGTTTTGGTGTATTTTGAGTTATTTTGATTGGGTAATGCCCAATTGGCCTATTTTGATGTGATTCTATTGATTTTTATCGGATACTATACCTGTGGAGGCCGACATTCGTGGCAAGAGGGTTGTCTCTTAGCGGTTTTGTACCGGAATCGAGGTAAGTGGCTTGTCTAACCTCGTGTGGGGGAACCTTTACCCCTAGGATATTATGTGATAGTTTAAATGCCTTGTACGTGAGGTGACGGGCGTGTACATGCGCTGGTTGTTGTAACTCACTTTACTTGAATTGTTCAATTCGTGATATTCCTGTTCTTAATTTATTAAATTGTGACATTTACCTGGTATTCGTTAGGGAAGCATGATTAGGAAGGATTTATCTGTCTAATTGCCTAATTGTCCTACTTGAACTTCTTGATAATTGTTGGCACTAGTCCTCGGTGAAGTTGTAGTTAAGCATATTATGTTTTCTGTGAGCGTTTTCTTTATTTGTTGTGTTTGTGGACTGCGGGTTCAATTCCAGGAGATCCCAGGGCTGTGGGTTCGATTCCCAGAGTCCCGGATTGCTATTGTTTGTGGACTGCGGGTTTAATTCCCGGAGATCCAAGGGCTGCGGGTTCGATTCCCGGAGATCCAAAATTTATTGATATATTATTGGTAGGGATTGCGGGTTCGATTCTCGAGATCCTGAGTTATTTTAAGGGACTGCGGGTTCGATTCCCGAGATCCTGCGTTATTTGTAGGGACTGCGGGTTCGATTCCCGAGATCCTGAGTTATTTGTAGGGACTGCAGGTTCGATTCCCGGAGATCCTGAGTTATTGAGATATTATTGAGACATGGGCTACGGGTTCGATTCCCGGAGACCCAGGGGTACTGTTAATGGGACTGTGGGTTCAATTCCCACAGGTCCTGGACTTATTAATTGAGTTTGTTGCTTGTTGTTAGTTAATTGTAGACGGTTGCAGTAATCATTTTATTGTTGTTATTTCGGAATTATTATCGTTAAACTGCTTATTATTGTTATTATCATTTTTGTAACTGTTTTATCTCAGTAGGGCCCTGACCTTCCTCGTCACTACTCTATCGAGGTTAGACTTGGCACTTACTGAGTACCGCCGTGGTGTACTCATGCTACTCTTCCGCACACTTTTGTTGTGCAGATCCAGGTACATCAGGACAGACTCATATCAGGATTCAGCAGCGTTTTGGGAGACCTCGAGGTATGATCTGCTACGTCCGCGGATCCGGAGGCCTTCCTTCTATTCTATTAGTACTAGTAGATATCTTTCCTTCATTTCGTTGTTAGATACTCCTTATACATAGAGCCTCAGTTGTATATTCTCTTTTAGTCAGTGTTGCCCGTGGGATTCCGGGTCTTGGTGGTATTTTTACACGGTGTGTTGGACGAGTGTATGTGCCAAGCGGCACAGATTACATTCCTATTTATATTATCTTCCGCTATTTCTTGTTTAAAGTTCATAAACGTGTAATTTCCGCAATGTGTTAGGCTTACATAGTCGTGGGGACTGGGTGCCGTCATGACATGTTCACGATTGGTAAACTAGAAGTTGCCAAAACCCGACTTTCGGTACGCTTATCGAAAAATCACGAAAGTTATATATTCGGAACCCTCGTCTCAATACGAGTCTAAGCATATAAGATTTACCAAATTCGGACTCCATTTGCCCATTCAAAACCTTGATTTTCTAAAGTTCAAGCCTAGGGCTAAATCCTCCATAAATTACCCCAAATTCCTCCATTTTCATGATATAATTGCATAATATTATCAATACTAATCATAAGATGAGTCCATAGATGATTACCTGATGATTTCCCTTGAATCTCCCTCAAAAATTGCCCAAATCTCCTCTTAAGCCGAGACCCCAAATGTGTGAAATGTTTCTGAATTTTTCTAACTTCTGATACAATTAATCTTCTACGATTTTCACTTCTGCGAACCATTTCCGCCTCTGCGGAACCGCTTCTGCGACCACGTGGTCGCTTCTGCGAATCCCAGGCCTGGCTGGCCCATTCCGCTTCTGCGAGCCTAGGGCCACTTCCGCGAGGCCGCTCCTGCGAAATCTCCTCCGCTCCTGCGGAACCTTCCGCTTCCGCGCCTCAGAGTCCGCTCCTGCGGACTCGCTTAAGCGGTCAAGATTCCGCTTCTGCGGAACTTCCCTTCACGACCCTGGACCGCTTCTGCGATCCTCTTTCTGCATCAGCGATGCCGCCCCTGCGGACCAGGATCTGCTTCAGCGATCACTTCCGCTCCTGCGCTCACTTTCCCGTTCCTGCGGACTCGCTCCTGTGCTCCCATTTCCGCAGGAGCGAAAACAACAAAACAGAACACCAAACCTGCAATTTTCCATGTTTTCTCCCGTTTAACCATCCGAAAACACCCCGAGGCCCCCGGGACCTCATCCAAACACACCAACACATCCTAGTACCTTATTCGAACTTGTTCCAATCCTCAAAACACGTCT
Organism: Nicotiana noctiflora; assembly: GCA_032618575.1. Lineage (NCBI taxonomy): Eukaryota > Viridiplantae > Streptophyta > Magnoliopsida > Solanales > Solanaceae > Nicotiana > Nicotiana noctiflora. The sequence continues at coordinate 150,329 of JASVEL010004999.1, forward strand.
AACAACATCAAAACCCATAATTCATATCGAATTCAAGCCTAAATTTCTTAAAACTTTCCGAATTACACATTCGATCTAAAACCCGACCAAATGACGTCCGAATGACCTGAAAATTTGCGTACATATCCAAAATCAGATAACGAAGCTACAGAAATTCTCGGACTTCCATTCCGACCCCCGGATTAAAATCTCACCTATCGTTTGGATTCGCCAAAATTTCAAACTTCGGCATTGCCAGTCTAATTGAGCTACGGACCTCCAAAACATATTTTGAACGCGCTCCCAACCCCGAAATCACCTAACGGAGCTAATGGAACCATCGGATTTCCGTTCTGAGGTCGTCTTAACACTGTTCCGGCTACGGACCATTTTCTAACTTTAAAGCTCTCATTTAGGGACTAAGTGTCCCAAAATACTCCAAATTTCAGAACCGACTCTCCCGGCAAACCACAATAGCATAAATGAACTTAGGAGAGCAGTTAAATTGGGGATTGGGGCGTAATTTTCTAAAACGACCGGCCGGGTCGTTACACTTTGCTCGACGGCTACTTCAATTCATGCTGTTGCTGCACCACTCTTTTCCTTCTTCTTTTTTTCTTTTAGTCTTAGGTCTTCATGTGAGGGTGCGGCTGATTTTGTATTTTGGGTGTTAGGGTTTAGGAATTAAAAACTTCCGAAATACACTTCTGATAAAAAACTCGACCAAATGACGTTCGAATAACCTGAAAATTTGCAGACATATACAAAATCACCTAACGAAGCTACTGCAACTCTCGAAATTCCTTTACGACCCTCAGATCAAAATCTCACCCATCAACCGAAATTCGCCGAAATACTAACTTCGCCGATTCGCTGAAATACTAACTTCGCCAATTCAAGCATAATTTTACACCAGGCCTCCAAAATGTATTCTGATCACTCTCCTAAGTCACAAATCACCCCCCGAAGCTAACCGAATCACCTAAAATCACATTCGAACATTCTAACTCATAAGTCAACATCCGATTGACTTTTTCCAACTTAAGCCTTTCTTAAAGAGACTAAGTGCCTCATTTCTTATCACAACCAATCCAAACCAACTCTCACACACCACATACCGGTAATGAAATATGAAGAAGTAATAGACGGGGAAAAGGGGGAAGTAACACATGAGACGACAAATCGGGTCGTCACAGAAAATGAACGTCGTTTAAGGACATGTTTTTAGATCACGTCACATGAAATGCACCCGGATCCTCGACACATTCTTATTCGACATTTTTGGATTTGGATTTGGGTTGCATGAAATGCACACCCGTAATAGGAAGGTGAGATTATTAAAAAATTCTGCCTAAAGCAACTAGCGTATTATATCTTTTGGGAAGGCCGTAAAATATGCTAAACGGACCGTCCCGAATTTTTAAGAAAAAATGAGGGCTTCGCATTTGTACATTTTTGATATGGCGAGACACGCCTCCTTTATTTAATAGAAATCCTAAAATGACTACATTTCAATTTTTTTAAAATTTTCTAAAGAAAGAAAATTCATAATTAATTTATAAATAAAATATGCAGTGCTCATCTAATTTATGGCACATATTAATGAAACAAGAATTCAATTTATATTTTAAAAAAAAATTCGGAATCTTTTTTTTAATTATTTTAATTATTTATTATTATTTTATAAATACGAAATTTCTTAACTTAACAATAAAAAAAACTAATTAGAACAATATTAAAAGCTTGAATGGTAATATATAAAAAATCCAATAAAATCATTTATTCAAAATTATCAAAGTTATATCCATATTAAAGCTTGCATGATGATAAAACTCATTTATTTTAAATTATTTAAAATTAAGTTTATAAAAAAAACACAGCAATCATAAATCAATTGTAATTTTTATTTAAATTCGTTTTTTTTCTTTTTAACAACAAAATCCTAATTCATTATTTGCTTGAAGAAAAATATATTATTTGCTACATTTGGACAAATGTTTAATGAAAATAGACATTACTTAAATTAAAACTAAAAATAAAAGTGCAAAATCAACAACTAATATATATATATATATAAACTAAACCAATTATCTTACAACTAATCTAAACTCATATTTTTATTTTTTGGACTTAAACCATTGATATTAATTATTTACAACTATTTTTAAAACTATAATCAACCTTAATCCTTTATACTTATATTTGGAGATTGATGAACTTGAAAACAATTCTTGTATTATTTTCAACTCAAATCGTAACTAAATGCCTAATTTACGCAAAATAATTAAAATTCACATTTTTATTAAATTTAACTACATATTTACAAATTAGCTTATTAAAGACGATATTAAAGCATTTATAGCTATTGGCCTTAACAAATTCTAATTAATCCGATTAGTAAAAGAGTAACTCATTCTTCCTTTTAATTACTAAACAATTTAAACATTAATAAACATGTTTATAATTATACTATTTAATAACCATTTTGAAGTCAATTATTATTACTACAACAACACTTAATTATTTAAAGTTATCACAAAAACATACCGAATATTAATATGGAATTTATTTAAACATAATCTGTAAATGAAGATAAAAATAGAAACTATTTAAAATTTCAAAATTTTCATCCTTCCCATGCATTCATCTTATCGTTTAAACAAAATTAGGTATGTACCTGATATTGGAAAGAAAAGAATACCGGGTGATCAACACGGCAAACAACACAGCAACAACAATCCTAAGCAAAAATACCTCAGTGTCCGGATTTTAACAATGAAAATTAATAACCCAGGATTTGAATTTCATAATAATACTTTGTAAAAATGAAAGACTAACTCTCTTTTCTTTAGAAATTTTTTTTCTTTTTCATTTTTTGTTTTTTGTTTTTCTTTTCTTGACTATTGATAATACTCTAAATCTCTTTATCTCTTTATCTCTTATGAATTCTTCTTCAGATTTTTCTTAAAAACTCTCTTCAATCTTTTTTTCCTCTTTTGTGTAAGTGAAATCTGATTCTTACTTATATATGCAAGACCTAAACTTTCCTTTCAATTAAAAACAAACCACTATTAATTAAAAACTAAAAGTAAGACTTCCACTTTCATTTATTTTAATCCAACTTTAATTCCACTACATTATGTTTTATTCTCCACTGTGCCTATTCTATTAATACTTTAACTACCACTATCTTTTGTTTTGTCTTCCACTTTAATTTAACAATAATCAAATAGCTAATGGACAAAATAACTTTAATTCAAATAATTGACTATAATTTAATGACTAAAATACCCCCAACATTATTAAAATTTACTATTATACCCTTTCAGCTATAACCAATACACCTAAAATTAAACAACCAAAATATAGCAAATCTAACAATTTTTGAACAATTTTAACAACAATTCTAACAATCATGATGAACAACCAAGAACAACATGATTTTTAACAACAAAAATTTTCAGATTCATAATAACAACAAACAAGTAACTTCAAATCACTTAAACTTAACATATCAAACAAACTATTTCAATTCTGTAATTAAAATCCGAATTTAGAATTAAGTAAAATAATGAACCAAATTTAATCTACTAAACTCAATAATTATCTAGAATTCAAATTAAATCTACCAATATCACAACAAAGATTTATGATGTAAAAAATGATTGAACTATAACATTTCTATATTAACAACTTAACAAAACACATTATTAAAATAAGAAAAATGAAGAAATAATCAAGAATATAATGAACAACAAGTAAGAAACAAAATCAACTATATACTATCTAAATCCGAAAATATACATATATATATTTATATATATAGAACCGGTCTATATATATACATATATTCATAATATACATAGAAATGAAATTCCTATATATATATATATATATATATATATATATATATATATATCATCCGAAAAAATAAAAATGAATAACAAAAATAATAATAATAAAACGAGGAGAGTTCGAAGGTTCTCATAACCATTGGTAATTCTACCATTAAAATGTTCTAGAATAGTAAGAATCAAAGTATAGACTGAATCATGTACTAAAACATCAGTTAAAAAAAGGAAGATGATGTTGTTGCCATGGATGTCGTCGAGCTTCTGCTCATCGACTGCTCGGAGACAGCAGCCATGGCAGCGAGCTGGAAGGGTCTCTTGGTGAGTGTCGTTTGAGCAGCGAAGAAGAAGATGGTTGGTGTGACGGCCCGACACGTCGTCACGGGAATTACCAACCCGTTATGTTGTAATTATATGTTTTATGCTTTTATATCAGTGTTAGAGTCTATCGGGTGAGTTAGGAGTGAATTGGATTGAAAATGAGGCATATAGCCTTTTTAAAGGAAACTTGAATATGGAAAGTCAACCTGGAGTTGACTATTTTGATAGAGGGCTCGGAATCGGATTCTGATGATTTGGTTAGTTCCGTGAGGTGATTTGTGACTTAGAGGAGCGATCGGAATTGAATTTGGAGGTCCGGTGTAGAAATAGGCTTGAATTGGCTAAGGCTGGATTTTGGCGAAATTCGAACGGTAGGTGAGATTGTGATCCGGGGGATCGGAATGGAATTCCGACAATTTCTGTAGTTTCGTCATGTGATTTTGGTTATGTCCGCAAATTTTCAGATCATTCGGACGTCGTTTGGTCGGGTTTTAGATCGAATGAGTAATTCGGAAAGTTTTAAAGAATTTAGGCTTGAATTCGATGTGAATTATGGGTTTTGACGATGTTAGACGTGTTTTGAGGAATTGAACAAGTTTGTATAAGGTATTAGGATGTGTTGGTGTGTTTGGATGAGGTCCCGGGGGCCTCGAGGTGATTTCGGATGGTTAAACCGGAGAAAACATGGAAAATTGTAGGTTTTTGATTATGTTCTGTTATTTTCGCTCCTGCGGAAATGGGGGCGCAGGAGCGAGTCCGCAGGAGCGGACATCGGGACACAGAAGCGGAGGCGATCGCTGAAGCGAAGCATAGCCCATAGGGGCGGCGTCACTGGTGCGAGAGGGCGATCGTAGAAGCGGTCTTGAGGCGTGATGGGGAAGTCCGCAGAAGCGGATCATAGATCGCCTAGGCGAGTCCGCTGGAGCGGACTCTTGTTCGCAGAAGTGGGCAATCCCGCAGGGGCGGAGGAGAAGCGGTCCGTGGCTCGCACGAGAGGAAATGACCAGTTAGGCCTGGGTTCACAAAAGCGACCAATTGGTCGCGAAAGCGGTTCCGCAGAGGCGGAAATTGTCCGCAGAAGCCGAAATCATAGAGGGTTAATTGTATCAGAAGTTAGAAAATTTCAGAAACATTTCAAACATTTGGGTCTCGGCGTAAGAGGCAATTTGGGCGATTTTGAAGAGAGACTCAAGGGAATTCGTCAGGTAATCAACTATGGACTCAAATTATGATTAGTATTGATAATATTATACAATTATATCCTGAAAATGGAGGAATTTGGAGCATTTTATGGAGGATTTAGCCCTAGGCTTGAACTTTAGAAATACAAGGATTTGAGTGGGCAAATGGAGTCCGAATTTGATAAATATTATATGCTTAGACTCGTATTGAGACGAGGGTTCTGAATATGTGACTTTCGTAATTTTTCGAGAAGCGTACCGAAAGTCGGGTTTTGGCGACTTTGGGAATTTTGATGTAAATTGAGTTGCTTTGACTCGGTATCGTTCCATTGGTCTAATTTGATGTGTTTCTACTATATTTGATCAGATTCTACATGTACGGAGCTCGATTCTCGTGGCAAGGTCATCGCGGACTAGTCGTCGAGCTGTATTAAGGTGAGTAATAGATGTGGGTGATGACTAACGGGTTCGAAACCCCGGTATACCACTTTGTAACGCTGTATAGCGGCGAGACACGCACTCTCTTGTGAGTGCGGAGTCGATTGTGTTTGGGGACTATGGCTTAGTCCGACTTGTTGGTACTGTGTTATGATATTGGCTATTCTTGAGCCGTCTAACCTCCTTCTCGGATGGTTGCATACTATATTGTGATTTTGGCTACTCTTGAGCCGTTGAACCTCCTTCTTGGACGGTTGAGTATACTTGTGGGCTGTGAGCCGGTTATTGGATCCCGTGAGGATTCTTATCATCGTCGTGTGATATTGACATGCTAGTTTTACTACCAGTCCGTAGCTATTACTGTTATCATGGTATTTCCAATCTCTGGAACTTGACATTTACTGTTTTCAACTGAAAAATGAGAAAAGAGTTTTCAAAAACTACTTTTGAGCATGCGAGGCTGCATTTGCATATTAGCTAACTGGTAGTGGGTCGGGCTGCACGCTGCAGCATATATTCATGATATTGTGCTTGGGCTGTAGGAACCCCTCGGAGTCTGAACCCCCACAGTTAGCACGGGTACCCAAATTGGATCGGGCTACGCGCCGTAGCGGTCATTTCATGCATTGCATTGCATTTAGCAACATCCGCTAGCTGTTATACTTGTTGTTGATATTGTTGGCTCTCTACTGTTGATCTTGAACTACTACAGGGTATTGTTTATAGCTTTACATTGTGTTTTACTGTGGATTTCTTATCAACGTTGTCTTACCCCTGTTTATTACCACTGAGTCTGGCAGTACTCATTTTACTCCCTGCACCTTGTGTGCAGATCCAGGTACCTCACAGCAGACCTGATCTGGTAGCCGCTCAGAGGCATTGTGCGGGATAGTCGAGGTAGCTGCAGCGTCCGCAGGACCTGACTCCCCTTCTGACTGTGTTTTTTTTTCATTTCTTTTTGTCATTTCATTCCGCACTGAGTTTTGGTTGTAAACCTTATTACACTTATGTTCTTTAGAGGCTCTTGACTCTTGACCCTTCGGTCGGTGGGAGTTGGAATGTTTTGGGACTTGGTTCCCTGTTTAATATATCTATCATTGTTGTCTTATAATTGTTATGCATAAAATTTGGGTAAAGTGAGCTCATAGCTCCGTAAATTGTTGTTGATTGGTCGGGCTGGCCTAGCAGTATGCTGGGCGCCATCACGACCGGCTTTGGGGTCGTGACAAGTTGGTATTAGAGCCTAGGTTTACTAGGCCTCATGAGTTTTGAGCCGGTTGGTAGAGTCTTGTGGATCGGTACGGGGACGCCTGTACTTATCCTCGGGAGGCTGCGAACCTTTAGAAAAACTTCACTTTTCTTGAACTCTGTCGTGCGATCTTGTTGTTCTGAGAACTGAACTTCTATATTCTATTCTCTTGCGGATGGCGAGAACGCGAGCATCAGGACGAGGTGGACGACCTCCATTGCCACCTGTTAGAGGCCGTGGGCGCGGTCGTGCTAGAGGTAGAGGTAGGGCGGCTGAGGCAGTGCCAGCTGACCCGCCCGTTGTACCTGTTCAGGAGCATCCCCCAGTGGTTGATGCTCCAGCAGCCCCAGTTAAGGCACAGACTATATCTATTGCTATTTCTGGTCTTCAGGAGACTCTTGCTTAGATATTATCGATATGTTCCGGTTTGGCTCAGGTAGTATCAACTACCGCTACTGCAGCGGCATCTCAGACAGGGGGTGGTCAGCAGACCCCTGTAGCTCGCACACCTGAGCAGGTTGTTCAGGGACTTCAGACGCTAGAGGCGGTCCCTGCTCAGGTGGTTGCACCAGCTATTCCTCCAGTTGCACCAGCTCCAGAGCATATGGTTCAAGCTAAGCCCAACGACGAGCAGCGTCGTCTTGAGAGATTTGATAGACTCCAGCCACCCTATTTTAGTGGCGCTGAGGGCGAGGATGCCCAGGGTTTCTTAGATAAGTGTCGGAGGATGCTACGTACAACTGGTATTCTTGAATCTAGCGGGTTTTCATTCACTACTTTTCAGTTTACTGGTCCAGCGTTCGATTGGTGGGAGGAGTTTGAGAGGCGCAAGCCTGCAGGAGCAGCACCTCTCACATGGCAGCACTTCTCTACTCTCTTCCTAGAGAAGTATGTACCTTAGTCCCGTCGCGAGGAGCTTCGTCGCCAGTTTGAGTGGTTGGTTCAGGGCGACATGTCAGTGACCCAGTACGAGCTTAGATTCGCACAGTTGGCTAGGCATGCCACATGGATGATCCCTACTGATAGGGAGAGGATTAGGAGGTTCATTGATGGCCTCAACTACTCTATCCGCATTTTTATGACCAGAGAGATAGTTTTGTCATCATCTTTTGATCAGGTTATAGACATAGCACGCTCCATTGAGGCGGATCGTCGCCGAGAGAGGGAGGAGCGGGAGGCCAAGAGGCCTCGTGGTTCTGGTAGTTTCAGTGGTGCTCCATCTAGAGGGCATTTCCAACAGGGCAGAGGTCGCTCATCTAGACCTTCTCATTCAGGCCGCCCAGAGCAGAGCGGAGGTTCTTATGGTCGTGGTCGACAGGGGTTTCAGCAGGGTCAGTCTTCACTTAGTGCCCTCCCAGCCCAGAGTGTAGCACCTACTTCTTCAGCCCAGAGTTCTTCTGCGGTGAGGGGTTCCCTTCAGTCCCCTTCTCTAGCACCGGGTGCTTGTTATGAGTGTGGTGAGTTTGGCCACATGAGAAGGCAGTGCCCTCGACTCCGTAGGTACAGGGCTCAGCAGAGGGATCAGCCCTCCTCTTCAACACCATCTCAGGCTAGTAGAGGTAGAGGTCAGTCTTCTCGTGGTTGACCTAGAGGCGAGGAGCGATCCGGTAGAGGCCAGACACGATTCTATGCACTCTCTGACAGGCGTGATGCAGTTGCCTTCGATGCAGTGATTACATGTATCATTTCTGTCTGTCACAGAGATGCCTCTGATCTATTTGATCCAGGGTCCACATATTCTTACGTGTCCTCTTATTTTGCACATCATTTGGGTGAGACTCGTGGTAGTCTTGATTTACCTGTTCATGTATCCACCCCCGTAGGTGATACGTTATTGTGGATCATGTCTATAGATCCCTGTGTTATATCTATTGGGGGTCTGGAGACCCAGGCAGATTTGTTATTATTGGGGATGGTGGACTTTGATGTTATATTGGGTATGGACTGGCTGTCTCCGTACCATGCTATATTGGACTGTCATGCTAAGACAGTTACATTGGCCAAATATGGTATTTCTCAGATTGAGTGGCGGGGTTCGACTGATTTCGTCCCTAGCCGTGTCATTTCGTTCTTAAAGGCTCAAAAAATGGTTGAAAAGGGGTGCTTGTCGTATTTAGCATTTGTGAGAGATGTGGGAGCTGAGTCTCCAAGCACTGATTCTGTACCTGTTGTGAGGGACTTTCCAGATGTATTCCCCTCAGACCTGCCGGGCATGCCGCCGGACAGTGATATTGATTTTGGCATTGACCTGATGCCGGGCACTCAGTCCATATCCATTCCTCCTTATCGGATGGCACCAGCTGAGTTGAAAGAACTGAAAGAGCAGCTTCAGGAGCTTCTAGATAAGGGTTTCATCTGCCCTAGTGTGTCCCCGTGGGGTGTGGCGGTGTTATTTGTTAAAAAGAAAGATGGTTCCATGAGAATGTGTATTGATTATACACAATTGAACAAAGTAATAGTGAAGAACAAGTACCCTCTACCGCGCATTGATGATTTATTTGATCAGCTACAGGGTGCGAGGGTGTTTTCTAAGATTGATCTTTGTTCAGGCTACCATCAGCTGAAGATCAGGGACTCTGATATTATGAAGACTGCATTTAGGACCAGATATGGTGAATATGAGTTTCTTGTGATGTCTTTTGGGCTGACCAACGCCCCAGCAGCATTATGCATCTGATGAACAGTGTGTTCAGGCCCTATTTGGATTCATTTGTGATTGTGTTCATTGATGACATTCTAGTCTACTCTCATAGTCAGGAGGAGCATGCTCAACATTTGAGTATTGAGTTGCAGAGATTGAGGGAGGAGAAGTTGTATGCTAAATTCTCCAAGTGCGAATTTTGGTTCGAATCCGTGGCATTTTTGGGTCATGTGGTGTCTCGTGATGGTATTCAGGTTGATAAGAAGAAGATAGAGGCGGTGTAGAGTTGGCCTAGACCGTCCTCAGCTACGGAGATTAGGAGCTTTCTTGGCTTGGCGGGATATTATCGCCGGTTTGTTAAGGGATTTTCATCCATTGCTTCTTCTTTGACCAAATTGACTCAGAAGGGTGCACCATTCGTGTGGTCGGATGAGTGCGAGGAGAGCTTTCAGAAGCTCAAGATAGCTTTGACCACAGCTCCAGTGTTGGTATTGCCATCAACTTCAGGTTCATATACTATATACTGTGATGCCTCGAGAGTGGGGATATGTTGTGTGTTGATGCAGGATGGTAAGGTGATTGCTTATGCTTCTTGGCAATTGAAGCCACATGAGAAGAACTATCCTGTTCATGATTTGGAGCTAGCTGCCATTGTTCATGCGTTGAAGATTTGGAGGTACGTCGTGTCCTGTGAGGTGTATACCGACCATCGTAGTCTCCAACACTTATTCAAATAGAAAGATCTTAATTTGAGACAGCGGAGATGGCTTGAGTTGCTTAAGGATTATGATATCACTATTTTATATCATCCGGGGAAGGCCAATGTGGTGGCCGATGCTTTGAGCCGGAATGTGGTCAGTATGGGGAGCTTGGCATATATTCCAGCTAAGAAGAGATCATTTGCTTATGATGTTCAGGTGCTAGCCAATCGGCTAGTGAGGTTAGATATTTCGGAGCCCAGCAGGGTGTTGGCTTGTGTTGTATCTCGGTCATCTCTATATGATCGTATTTGTGAGCGCCAGTATGATGATCCACATTTAGCTGTCCTTAGGGACATAGTTCAGCATGATGATGCTATAGATGTCACCATTGATAGTGACGACGTATTGAGGATGCAGGGCCGGATATGTGTGCCCAATGTTGATGGCCTTCGTGAATTGATTCTGGAGGAGGCCCATAGCTCACAGTATTCTATCCATCCAGGAGCCGCGAAGACGTATCAAGACTTGAAACAACACTATTGGTGGAGGAAGACGAAGATGGACATTGTCAGACATGTAGCACGGTGCCTCAACTGTCAGCAGGTTAAGTACGAGCATCAGAGGCCCGATGGCATATTTCAGCGCATTGATATTCCTGAGTGGAAGTGGGAGAGGATCACTATGGACTTTGTCACTGGACTCCCTCAGACTTCGAGGAAGTTTGATTCTGTGTGGGTGATTGTTGATCGGCTGACTAAGTCCGCACATTTCATTCCAGTTAGTACTACTTACTCATCAGAGCGGCTAGCAGCGATCTTTATTCAGGAGATTGTCCGGTTGCATGGGGTCCCAGTGTCTATCATATCCGACAGGGGCACTCAGTTCACTTCTCAGTTTTGGAGAGCATTTCAGCGGGATATGGGTACGCGGGTTGAGTTGAGCACCGCATTTCACCCCCAGACAGACGGGCAGTCTGAGCGCACCATTCAGATCCTGGAGGATGTGTTGCGAGCATGTGTGATTGACATTGGTGGTTCGTGGGATGAGTTCTTGCCACTTGCTGAGTTTGCCTACAACAACAGTTATCAGTCGAGTATTCAGATGGCCCCGTATGAGGCATTGTATAGCAGACGGTGTAGATCTCCCATGGGATGGTTTGAGCCTGGTGAGGATAGATTGATTGGGACTGAGTTAGTTCAGGATGCTCTGGATAGAGCGAAGTTGATCCAGGAGAGGCTTCGTACAATATAGTCTCGCCCGAAGAGCTATGCAGACCGTAGAGTTCGAGAGTTGTCTTTCATGGTTGGTGACAGAGTATTGTTGAAGGTTTCACCCATGAAGGGTGTCATGAGGTTCGGGAAGAAAGGGAAGTTGAGTCTCAGGTACATTGGTCCTTTTGAGATACTCAGGAGGGTTGGAGAGGTGGCATATGATTTGGCTTTGCCACCCAGTTTATCCAGCGTTCATCCGGTATTCCATGTTTCTATGCTCCAGAAATACATCGGGGATCCGTCTCATGTATTAGACTTCAGTACCATTCAGCTTGATGGTGATCTATCCTATGACGTGGAGCCTATTGCTATTTTGAGTCGTCAGGTGAGAAAATTGAGGTCTAAGGAGATTGCATCAGTTAAGGTTCAGTGGAGAGGTCGACCCGTGGAGGAGGCCACTTGGGAGATCGAGCGGGAGATGCGGAGCAGATATCCTCACTTGTTTGAGACTTCGGGTATGTTTCTTGACCCGCTCGAGGACGAGCGTTTGCTTAAGAGGGGGAGAATGTGACGACCCGGCCCGTCGTCACAGGAATTACCACCCCGTTATGTTGTAAATTATATGTTTTATGCTTTATATCGGTATTAGAGTCTATCGGGTGAGTTAGGAGTGAATTGGATTGAAAATGAGGCATATAGCCTTTTTGAAGGAAACTTGAATATGGAAAGTCAACCTGGAGTTGACTATTTAGATAGAGGGCTCGGAATTAGATTCTGATGATTTGGTTAGTTCTGGGAGGTGATTTGTAACTTAGAGGAGCGATCGGAATTGAATTTGGAGGTCCGGTGTAGAAATAGGCTTGAATTGGCTAAGGTTGAATTTTGGCGAAATCCGAAAGGTACGTGAGATTGTGATCCGGGGGTCGGAATGGAATTCCAACAATCTTTGTAGCTTCGTCATGTGATTTTGGTTATGTCCGCAAATTTTCAGATCATTCGGACGTCGTTTGGTCGGGTTTTAGATCGAATGTGTAATTCAGAAAGTTTTAAGGAATTTAGGCTTGAATTCGATGTGAATTATGGGTTTTGACGACGTTAGACGTGTTTTGAGGATTTGAACAAGTTCGTATAAGGTATTAGGATGTGTTGGTGTGTTTGGATGAGGTCCCGAGGGTCTCAGGGTGATTTCGGATGGTTAAAAACATGGAAAATTGCAGGTTTTTGATTATATTCT
>JASVEL010005000.1:0-16520 GCA_032618575.1 Nicotiana noctiflora
TGTTTATTTGAGTTGATTATTTGTTGTTAGCTTAATTGTAGACAGTTACGGTAATCATCTTATGGTTGTCATTTCGGAAATTGTTGTTATTATCATTTAGACTGTTTATCCTGTTATCATCATATTATTATTGTTTCTCAGTAGGGCCCTGACCTTCCTCGTCACTACTCCATCGAGGTTAGGCTTGGCACTTACTGAGTACCGCCGTGGTGTACTCATGCTACTCTTCTCCACACTTTTGTTGTGCAGATCCAGGTACATCAGAGCAGGCTCGTACTAGGTGATTCCGCAGCTTTCTGGGAGACTTCGAGGTATGATCTGCTACGTCCGCGGATCCGGAGGCTTCCCTTCTACTCTAGTAGTACTAGTTGATATTTTTCTTCATTTCGTTGTTAGATACTCTTTACACATAGAGCCACCGTTGTATTTCTCTTTTAGTCTGTGTTACCGTGGGGTTTCGGATCTTGGTAGTGTTTTATTCATTGTGTGACGGATGTATGTGCCAAGCGGCACGGATTACATATCTTTTATGTTATTTTTCCGCTATTTCTTATTTAAGCATTTATAACTTATATATTCCGCAACGTGTTAGGCTTACCTAGTTGTGGGGACTGGGTGCCATCACGACATGTTCACAATTGGTGAACTAGGGTCGTGACATTTAGTCTCATCCTGAACTGTTTTAGTGGCAGTAAGAATATGATTCTTAGCGTCAATACTTAGGCAATTATCCCACTAGCCTTTAAGCTGACCTGTGAATCCATTAATAATCATCTTTGTGACAGCTAAATCATTATTAGAATCTGCGCAAATAGAAGCATACATCATCATACGATGGCACATAATAGAAATTTGTCTTTCAGTAAGACCGTCAATACACCATTCATAAACGGATTCTCCGTTGTAAGAAGTGTTAGTTTGGATCCAATCTCTTTCCTCAATTAAGACATCCTGAGGCGTTGGTCTGGTGTAATAATAAGTCATAAGAGGCGGGACAGAAGCATAAGTCTTCTTTTTGTTGTAATTAGGCCTCTTTCTACTAGGTCTTTCTAGTCCTCCTCGAGACATCCTAGCTTGAACCTCAGAAAATAGGGGTTGGTCTTCATCTAACAAATTATCAGGTTGTTTATGAATACCTGAGCTTTTAAAACCCGAAAATTTTTCATTAAGCAAATCAGCTAGATTTGTTATAGAAGAATTTTTTCTAAATTTAAAATCTGAAACATCAAGGGGTCTCTTCAAATGAGTTTCTTTCAAAACATCTTTTTTCGTCGAAACCTTTTCAGAAGAATTGGTAGATGTTGAAGCTATATCTGAAGAATTTAAAGATTTGACAAGCTTCGTTAATTCATCTAATTTTTTATCTAAAGAACTAATTTGTTCTCCCAAAATTTTTGAATAAAGATTTTGGTAATTATGCTGTAAAATTAACCCATTTATTTCATTAATGGTAATAGCCGCAACCTTTTCGTCAATCAATTTTTGACAAGCCAAAAAAGCAATTTCTGTATTGTTTTGCAATTTGAAAGTCTTTTGAGTTGGAGGGTAAATAGCTTTTACCGATCCTTCAGCAGTTACAAAACATCTTTCAATTACCTTAACATACAATGGCAAATAAGTGGTTATAAACCAAGGAACAAAATCTATTATTTCGTTATGCAAAGCACATAGCTCATAGAATTCTTTGGAAATATTCTTTAAATCAGTTCGGCTATAAGTTTCAAAAAACCAAGTTCGAAACGTATTCCACAGTTTTTTGTAAAATATTTTTTGAATATATTTACGTGACGGGGAACCAGGACTAAAATCGATTTGGACACAATCCATAAAATCAGAGTGAGTCTTGGTCTACACCCATATCAGATGGTGTAGGTTCTAAGTCAAACAAATTATCAACTGCCTGGACTACATTAGTCTTAGAATCAATTTTAACCTTACTCTTAGTATCACTAAGGGTATGCAAAGAAAGAGGTCTATCTCTTGTTGGTCCATAAATAGGGGCATCAGGGGTTATAGGAGAAATATGCTGAATAGCAGGAAGAGATCTATAACCAGAGAATGATTTCCTATTATAAATCGGACTCTTTAAAGAATGTAAAGAAGTAGAAGGTTTTTCTTCAAATTGAATACAAATCCTTTCGTCAGGATCTTGAGTAATATGTGAAGTCTCGTTATTCGTGACTTCATTGGTAAGTTGGTGAGGGGCTATCACCGACTCAAGAGTCCAAGTAGTTGGAAAGTTGATTTCATCCCATCTTATAGGTCTCCGAGTGGTGACCTTAGACTTTGTGAAATTAGTTTCTACCAAAATAGTTTGGTCGGATGTATCATATAATTTACATCTAGGATTCAGTGTAGAAAACAGTTTATAATAAATCCTGTAAGATAAACATATCAGTTCAGATCCAGGAATATAATTATAACCATGCGTCTTAACATTCAAAGTTAACGCATCTAGAATATTGATAACGTCCATTTCCACCGCTAAAAAGCAATAGACACGGTCGTATGCAATGTATTTACCCAACTATGAGTCGGGGTTGAATCCCACAGAGAACAATGTGTAGGCGATTAGGAATGCAAGAAAATTATCGCTAGTCGCGCTAAGCCAAACACTTAAGATTTTGGGTTTTGGAAAATGTTTATATCTAAATGCGGAAATGTAAACTAACCTAGAAAGCAAATTAAAATGATCAATGGCTACAAGTATGAATGCGTTGGGAATTACACTCAAGTAACGATCCAATGTATTTCACGATTTTACAAATATGAATGAGTTTATGTTAATTAGCCACGGATAATAATTCTTAATTAGCTTCTTCCGAAGACTAACAAGACTTCCTAATTGAATTATCCCTAATCACAATTAGAAGATTAAGCACACCCGATAGGCTACAAGTAGTCAATCCTATCCCTAGGTTGAGTCTATAAAGTGAGGGTTAACGCCTCAAGTTCTTGTTAATTAATCTATCCCAACTCCGAATTATCTTTCCCAAAATTAATTCAAAGTAAATGGGCGAGTCCTAGAGTTAGCTAATCTCCTTGGAAACATTAAAGAACAATAATAATTAAAGTAATAATAATTCAATTCATAAATATACAAAAATCATTCAGTACATAAGCACAACAAGGTATTTAATCCACACTTTAAATATGAATATTCCCATAAACAAGATTCAAGTGTTGGAAATAAATACTACACACTTAGATATACAATACAAAGCAAGGAAATGAAGAAATAAACATAAATGGGTAAGAAATCCTTAACCACAAGCTTTAATCTTCAAGACCCAAGTGTGTGTGCAAAACCCTAGCCTTCAAACTTGTTCTCTCTAAGCCAAAGACTAAAAGTATGTCCAAGAGTGTAGAAAATAATCAGAGATGCAGAGAGATCCCCTACAATGTCTGTTTGGACGAGTATATAATTGATTTAGGGTCAAAACGTGTGAAATGCCCATTCTGCCCAGGTCTGATGCTCAACTTTCGCACCTGCAGAAAATACCTCGTAGGTCCGGCTCCGCTTAAGCGGAAATTACCCGCAAAAGCGACAATTGGGCCTCCTGTCAAGCCATCACAGAAGCGGACATCTGGTCGCTGAAGCGACATCGCTGAAGCGCATAAGATTCCGCAAAAGCGGAATTCGTCCGTAGGCGCGATCTACCCATTCGCAGAAGCGTGACCGCTTCTGCGTCTTCATCTCCGCAGGAGCGAAACTGGCTGGCTCTTCGACGATTCGCAAAGGCGATCAAAATCTCGCAGAGGCGAGATTGCTTCTGCGATCAAAATCCGCAGAAGCGAAATGCCTGACAGTTTTGCAATGTTTCTTCTCTTCGTAGCTCAATTCCTTGTCACTTCAGCCCAAATCACCTACAAGCATCATTTACCTGAAAATCTAGCAATAACCACCAAAAGCAACCTCATTTCATATTAAAAAGGCATAAAAAGCTAAGCAAAAGAGGCTACAATGAGTGGTAAAATTGCCACTCATCAACACCCCCAACTTAAGCTTTTGCTTGTCCTCAAGCAAATCAAAACCACAACTTAAATGAGGCTTCACCATTTACAAAACAATTGTCATTGCGATTATGAACATATCACCACATCCCCAACTTATCTCATTCAAACACCATACTTATGGATTTGGTTGATACTAACAATTAGGCTCAAGTATGTATATCTTTTCTCGAATAACTCCCTCCTAAGGAAAATCAACTTCAACAATGTGCAAGGGAGTTCCAAAACAATCAAGTGACAAAACAATAAGCCTCAATAAGTGACTCAAAGACACTAGTTCACTATGATTGCTCACTTTACTCAATTTCACCGGTCTTTTCTAATTCATGCGCCCTCACAAGAAAGAAAGTCCCAACAAAGAACATTATATTTACAACACAACACAAGGGACAAAGTTTTCGAAAACACTCGCTCTCACAAAGAAACTTCAAGTGTTACGACACCTCATACCATAAGCTTGCCCTTATTTTAATTCAATGCTTATTCAAGAATGCTTAGTTGGAGGTCCCATAAGGACTTTTTAAGCTTGTAATCTAGGTTTAGGGAAGGTTGGATAAGCATTTGGGTACAAGTGACTTCATCCTCCTTGAACACTACTCACAAGTTTCATTCTTTTGTATTTTGACTCTCTTTAACTCACATAGCATCATTGGCATCTAGTTCCCAATATAGAACCACTTTACATACCTCACCCAAATTTTATTCAAGGCTCCACAATGTACATATTTACACGTATATGTAAAGACTAACCTTTTTTTTTTATATGGAGCTTGAATACTTTAAAACAAATACTTTGAGGCATGTGGATACTCAATGCACAACCTTCCCAATTTCCATTTTGACACCACCCCCAACTTAGGCTTTTAGACTCATTCTCAGTGTTCAAAGAGGGACGGGTTCAAGAGAGGGAATTATTATACAAAAAGGGAAAGGTTTGTAATGAATTGGCCAAAGAAGGTTTTAAAGGCTCAAAAATGGGTACTAGTGACAATATTTATGCAACGGTAGGCTTGAAAGGCTAAAGAGATTTTAAAATTAAAACAAAGAATGCCTAAGATCATTCCTCCAACAAAATGTACTATCATTAGCATTGAAAAACTAACCGGGCAAGTTCTAGATGATGGAAGTAAACACAAGATTTATTTCAACACTCGCTAACACACATGGCACATGAATTAATGAAGACGGATCAATTCTATCAAACTAGTGCGCTAGAAGTCACCAAAAGAGCCAAAAATTTATCACCAAAATTGTTTTACACCAAGCAACTTACTTGTTTTTAACACTTTAATACAAATTTTTGGAGGGGTATTCTTAATTCATAATTTACATACAAGAGGCTAATTTTATTAGTATCAACTAATCCAAAAGCCTCATCCTAACAAAATAAGACTAATTCCCTTAAGAAGGTTGTCACACTATCTCTCATCGGGAAAAGTCACCCGGTTCACTAAGTTGTTCCTTGGGAAAGAACCGTAGCATGAAGAAAACCCAAGGAGTAATAAAAGGAAAGAACTACTCTACATAATACTAAAAAAAATAATATAGGCTAATAAGAAAAAGTATAAATAAGAAAAGCACAATACTAACACAAATATAACTAATCAAACCAAGCCCAGCTAGGGCACACAGTGTATAGAACATCAAAGTCAAAAACTACACAGCATAGTCACAAGCTACAAAAGCCACCCCCAACTAGAATATTGCAGTGTCCTCACTGCACAATATCAACTATAAAGCATAAAAAGTTTGAGGGTCTCCTTGAGGTCTGCATCAGACTAGCAGACTGCGGGAGGAAGCCGGATCACTGCTGAGCTGAGCTCGTGGCTCCATCATCATCGGTCTCCTCATCATCGTCATCATCATCATCATCATCATCATCTCCAGCAGACTGTGTCATGAAAGAGTACTCCTCACTGTCATCCTTGGTCGCCACAGGGATCTTCTTATCTGGGTTTCCCCATTTTGCCTTGATGCCCCTCCACATCTTGATCATCAGCTTGCCTTTCTTCTTGTTCTTTTTCTTCTCTTCCTCAAAGTCAGACTGAAGGGTGGCATGGGCCTTAGCCAGAGTACTGTAGGCTCCCTCCAGTTTAGTCACCGACGCTGCCATCTTCTTCATGTTATCATTTTGGAGTGTCTGGGCATCCAAGTAACTCTGCATGTCGTCTCTGGAGAAGTAAGAGGGCTCAGGCTGTGAGGAGGATGGCCCACTAGGAAGCTGTGATACTAACTCCTTAATGGTCTGAAGCTCGGAGTTAAGAATCATAAATGGCCCCTGAGCAGCTGTCTGTGAAGAGGACTCTGAACCGGTGGCTGTGAAAGTGATTTTCCTCTTCTTGCTTTTAACCGCACTCCCCTCTCCCGTCACTCTCAATGGATGAAAAGGTTTGTCCGCTGGTAGCCACCGATCGGTGCTACGGACATCAACCTCTGCCCTGGTGCATAGCAATGTGATGAGAGAAGGGAATAGTAGACCTGCATCCTTGTTGCTTGAGTACTCTCTCAAGTACTGCCTCATCTCTTGTAGAATGTAGTATCCTACATTCACCGGTGTGCCATCTAGAATGCATGCTATGATCAATGCCCGGGTGTAGGAAACATCAATCATGTTGCCACAAGGAGAAACTCTGTTGTTGAGGATGTATAGCCACATTTTAGCCTCGGCTGTGAAGTCGGTGGATTTGAACCCTTTTCTTCCGGTTCCCCATTTTTCTCTGAGCTGTGGTGGAAAGAGCTTGGAGACAAGCCATGCTCCATTTTCACAAGTATCCTTCTCTCGTACTTGGTCCACCGGAAAGTTAGGAATTCCAAGAGTATCATTGATTTGTTCAATTCCAAACCTCACTAACTTTCCTCGGATGACTATCTGTGGGCTATCAAAATTTACCCGCCTAAGGTTAGCATAGAATTCACGGACCCACTCCTCATTGGCTTTGCAAGGTGGGGATAAAGCAGGACCATCCCGATGATTCGAGTCGAGCATAGATATCCGGAAGCTTTTCTACCAACTTCTCTTCATGAATTCCTTTTTCAAGGATAATCTTTTTGTGGACGAGGTCATCCAAATATCGCCGCTCACACTCAGCGGTCATGAAGCGTGTATCATCATATGGTTCATTGATTTCTTCTTCGATTTCTCTCCGTTGTCCGCTTGTGGTTGCGTCCATTTTCAAATAAATCACCTACAAAAATTCAACACAACGTTAATTGGGCAATTGAACCAGATTAAGAACTTCAAAACACTGCAATTTAGCCAATAGTTTGGATTGAACGGGCCCGGGAATGAGCAATTGCAAAGCTACTGGAATTTGCAAAAAATCCCAGTTTCCGCTTCTGGGAACAAAGAGCCGCAGAAGCGGATCCGTTTCTGTGAAAATACTTTCGCTTCTGCGGTGCTTTTTGCTTCTGCGAACGAAGAGCCGCAGAAGCGGTTACGTTTCTGCGAAGAGGATCTCGCTTCTGCGATAGGTATCGCTTCAGCGTGGCTTCCTCCGCAGAAGCAGATTCGCTTCTGCGAAAAAATTTCGCTTCTACGGTCTTCGACATCTTCTTCATTCCCAGCACTTTCATCAAAATTTTTACTTATTTTTCAATGTCTAAACAAATTTTTGGCTTGTATTTGTGCAGTAAAAGGGTTTATGATTCATTTAAATCCCATTTGCGATGTAAAGCCACAATACTTCATTGAAACAATGTGACAAACATCTTGCGGGCAATTTAATTTGACCTCTCTTTGAACAACATTGTGGTACTAGACTTCCCAAAATTTGTTCACAATAACAGCACACATTATCTACACTCAACCAATTCCTCACTTCCTAAAACAATCTAGAATTTAAGAACCAAAGGAAGGAAAAGAAAAATCTAGAATTACTTACAAACATTGTTGGATATGGAAATCACATGGAATGGGAAGAGATTACCTGATGTTTGCAGAAGAGAAGGAGACTACACGAGATGCTTTTGACAAATTGCTAAGAAAATTCGGAATTTTGGGGATTTTAGGGTAGGGGAGACGGTTTTTAGTGAAGAGAAAAGGGTTAACCGAAAGACTCAAATCTCTCTGTTTTGAAATTAAAAACTGGACGAGTTTCGCTACTGCGAAAAGTTATACGCCCCTACGGAAACGCTTAAGCGATACTGGGAACGCTTCTGCGCAAGATGCCGCTTCTGCGATTTTAAACTCGCTTCTGCGATGTCGCTGAAGTGGAAAATTAGCCGCATTTGCGATAATGCCGCTTCTGCGATGCTACTGTCGCTTCTGTGAGACAGCATGTGCGAGTGTTTTATCGCAGAGGCGGTTCTAGCAGAGTTTTGTTGCCAGTTTTCTTCAGCTACTGGTTTGGCCTCTCTGGGTCATCCCGACGTGCTCAAATCAACTCCAAAAATTCTCAAATTTGGCAGATTAGTTCAACATAATATTCTAAGCTATTTAAAAAAAAATCAAAAAATGACAATAATTTTGTAAAACGATGGGTTGCCTCCCACCAAGCGCCGCATTTAATGTCGTGGCACGACACAAACAACATTACCACTTTTCTCGCCACTTGGATGATATGAATTGGGCCCCTAGCTTGGAATCAAGCTTATGACCACGAGCAATGGGGGTGGTAATTGGATGTTCGAGCCAATGCTTAAAATTTTCATTTTGCACTTCTTGGCTTTCAAGTGAGGAATGTCGTTTTGATTTCTTGCCTCCTCAAACCGTAAAATGTATGGCCAAAGTTGTTCCTCCTCGCATTCCTTCATTGATTCATGTGGTTCAACTCCCGTGTCACCACACAATTCCAAGGTTGAAAAATGTTTGGAATGTGACTTTAAGCCCACACTTTGCAATTCTTCTATGTTGACATTCTCTTTTTCCCCCGGATTAGAGTCAACAACAATCACCTTAGCATTTACACCGGTTGACTTCAATTCTATGTTTTTGCCGGCATCAACAACACTTATTGAGTTGATTGGCGGATGTTCATCCATTTGTGAGTGCAATCGTTGGGGTGAAAACTCATTTTGAAGACTAGTCTCCAAGAGATGTTCCAAGGCACTTTGCTCCTTGTTTCCTTCTTCAAGTAGACACTCAAACATGAGTTTGAACTCTCCACTTTGGCCATGCTCCACTTCTTCCAATTCCATAGCCCTATAATTATTGCCAAAACGAGTAGAATCATCATAGTGGGGGCTTGGGGAAGGGAATAAAAAATAAGCACAATCATCCCAATGACCATTTTGGAAACCACACTTTTCACAAAAACCCCACTCATGGGTTTGGAATTGTGCGCACAATCCACCCCCGGGAGAATTTAAACAATTTTGCCATGAGAGTGGTCCTCCACAATAAGGACAAGGATCATCAAAATATGAACAACTACCATCCGACCAATTTTCGTTATATGATGCCATTTTTCAAAATTAAGAAAATAAACAAGAAACAAACACTAAAAATAGACCCAAGGTAAGAAAAATAATTACACAAATATTCACAAGTTTGGACCAAAGCACTTTCGCTTACTTCTCAAACAACCTAAATTACGCCAAATTGTTCCCCGACAACGGCGCCATTTTTGATAACGTCCATTTCCACCGCTAAAAAGCAATAGACACGGTCGTATGCAATATATTTACCCAACTATGAGTCGGGGTCGAATCCCACAGAGAACAATGTGTAGGCGATTAGGAATGCAAGAAAATTATCGCTAGTCGCGCTAAGCCAAAACACATAAGATTTTGGGTTTTGGAAAATGTTTATATCTAAATGCGGAAATGTAAACTAACCTAGAAAGCAAATTAAAATGATCAATGGCTACAAGTATGAATGCGTCGGGAATTACACTCAAGTAACGATCCAATGTATTTCACGATTTTACAAATATGAATGAGTTTATGTTAATTAGCCACGGATAATAATTCTTAATTAGCTTCTTCCGAAGACTAACAAGACTTCCTAATTGAATTATCCCTAATCACAATTAGAAGATTAAGCACACCCGATAGGCTACAAGTAGTCAATTCTATCCCTAGGTTGAGTCTATAAAGTAAGGGTTAACGCCTCAAGTTCTTGTTAATTAATCTATCCCAACTCCGAATTATCTTTCCCAAAATTAATTCAAAGTAAGTGGGCGAGTCCTAGAGTTAGCTAATCTCTTTGGAAACATTAAAGAACAATAATAATTAAAGTAACAATAACTCAATTCATAAATATACAAAAATCATTCAATACATAAGCACAACAAGGTATTTAATCCGCACTTTAAATATGAATATCCCCATAAACAAGATTCAAGTGTTGGAAATAAATACTACACACTTAGATATACAATACAAAGCAAGGAAATGAAGAAATAAACATAAATGGGTAAGAAATCCTTAACCACAAGCTTTAATCTTCAAGACCCAAGTGTGTGTGCAAAACCCTAGCCTTCAAACTTGTTCTCTCTAAGCCAAAGACTAAAAGTATGTCCAAGAGTGTAGAAAATAATCAGAGATGCAAAGAGATCCCCTACAATGTCTGTTTGGACGAGTATATATTTGATTTAGGGTCAAAACGTGTGAAATGCCCATTCTGCCTAGGTCTGATGCTCAACTTTCGCACCTGCGGAAAATACCTCGCAGGTGCGGCTCCGCTTAAGCGGAAATTACCCGCAAAAGCGACAATTGGGCCTCCTGTCAAGCCATCGCAGAAGCGGACATCTGGTCGCTGAAGCGACATCGCTGAAGCGCATAAGATTCCGCAAAAGCGGAATTCGTCCGTAGGCGCGATCTACCCATTCGCAGAAGCGTGACCGCTTCTGCGTCTTCATCTCCGCAGGAGCGAAACTGGCTGGCTCTTCGACGATTCGCAAAGGCGATCAAAATCTCGCAGAGGCGAGATCGCTTCTGCGATCAAAATCCGCAGAAGCGAAATGCCTGACAGTTTTGCAATGTTTTTTCTCTTCTTAGCTCAATTCCTTGTCACTTCAGCCCAAATCACCTACTAGCATCATTTACCTGAAAATCTAGCAATAACCACCAAAAGCAACCTCATTTCATATTAAAAAGGCATAAAAAGCTAAGCAAAAGAGGCTACAATGAGTGGTAAAATTGCCACTCATCAAATATTAACATCAGATAAAGATAGTTGCAAGTTAGGGTGAGTGTTAAAATAAACAGGGCCATAAGCAACTGTAGATTCAATAGAACCCATTAAAGATTGTCGAAAATTTAAATAGGAAAGGTCATGACACTTATTGAATTTACTGTGAAACTTCAACATAGATATGAAGCATAAACTACAAGATTCATGAATCTTGAAGAAGCCTCTAGTATTAAAAGTACTAGATTAGAAGAGGTTGATGTACCTCAAAACCTTGATTTGTTAAATAAATGGACGATTCCTAAAGTTGATACAAATACCATTTATGATTATGGATTTTTTGATCGATTCTCAACCAAACAGCTTGTTAAAACAACAGAACAATCTTTGGTGCTTAATTCTAATGAACAAACTATTTGTTTACTAAATAAAAATGATATTACTCATTATCGCTATAAATACAATTTTATGCATATTGGTATGGTTCAAATTGCGTTCAAACCTTTAACTTTAAAGGGATTACCTGAAACTTTTCTTGCAGCATTAAGAGATGCACGAAATTTAAATTTTCGCAAATATTTAATGGGTTCTATTGAATCTACAGTTGCTTATGGCCATGTTTATTTTAACACTCAGCCTAACTTGCAACTATCTTTATCTGATATTAATATTCTAGATGCGTTAACTTTGAATGTTAAGACGCATGGTTATAATTATATTCCTGAATCTAAACTGATATGTTTATCTTACATGATTTATTATAAACTGCTTTCTACGCTGAATCCTAGATGTAAATTATATGATACATCTGACCAAACTATTTTGGTAGAAACCAATTTCACAAAGTCTAAGGTCACCACTCGGAGACCTATAAGATGGGATGAAATCAACTTTCCAACTACTTGGACTCTTGAGTTGGTGATAGCCCCTCACCAACTTATCAGTGAAGTCACGAATAACGAGACTTCACATATTATTCAAGATCCTGACGGAAGGATTTGTATTCAATTTGCAGAATAACCTTCTACTTCTTTTCATTCTTTAAAGAATCCGGTTTATAATAGGAAATCATTCTCTGGTTATAGATCTCTTCCTGCTATTCAGCATATTTCTCCTATAACCCCTGATGCCCATATTTATGGACCAGCAAGAGATAGACCTCTTTCTTTGCATACCCTTAGTGATACTAAGAGTAAGGTTAAAATTGATTCTAAGACTAATGTAGTCCAGGCAGTTGATAATTTGTCTGACTTAGAACCTACACCATCCGATATGGGTGTAGACCAAGAGTCACTTTGATTTTATGGATTGTGTCCAAATCGATTTTAGTCCGGGTTCCCCGGCACGTAAATATATTCAAAAAAGATTTTATAAAAAACGGTGGAATACGTTTCGAACTTGGTTTTTTGAAACTTATAGCCGAACTGATTTAAAGAATATTTCCAAAGAATTCTATGAGCTATGTGCTTTGCATAACGAAATAATAGATTTTGTTCCTTGGTTTATAACCACTTATTTGCCATTGTATGTTAAGGTAATTGAAAGATGTTTTGTAACTGCTGAAGGATCAGTAAAAGCTATTTACCTCCAACTCAAAAGACTTTCAAATTGCAAAACCATACAGAAATTGCTTTTTTCGCTTGTCAAAAATTGATTGACGAAAAGGTTGCGGCTATTACCATTAATGAAATAAATGGGAACATTTACAGCATAATTACCAAAATCTTTATTCAAAAATTTTGGGAGAACAAATTAGTCCTTTAGATAAAAAATTAGATGAATTAACAAAGCTTGTCAAATCTTTAAATTCTTCTGAAAAGGTTTCGACGAAAAAAGATGTTTTGAAAGAAACTCATTTGAAGAGACCCCTTGATGTTTCAGATTTTAAATTTAGAAAAAATTCTTCTATAACAGAGCTAGCTGATTTGCTTAATGAAAAATTTTCGGGTTTTAAAAGCTCAGGTATTCATAAACAACCTGATAATTAGTTAGATGAAGACCAACCCCTATTTTCTGAGGTTCAAGCTAGGATGTCTCGAGGAGGACTAGAAAGACCTAGTAGAAAGAGGCCTAATTACAACAAAAAGAAGACTTATGCTTCTGTCCCGCCTCTTATGACTTATTATTACCCCAGACCAACGCCTCAAGATGTCTTAATTGAGGAAAGATATTGGAACCAAACTAACACTTCTTACAACGGAGATTCCGTTTATGAATGGTGTATTGACGGTCTTACTGAAAGACAAATTTCTATTATGTGCCATCGTATGATGATGTATGCTTCTATTTGCGCAGATTCTAATAATGATTTAGCTGTCGCAAATATGATTATTAATGGATTCACATGTCAGCTTAAAGGCTGGTGGGATAATTGCCTAAGTATTGACGCTAAGAATCATATTCTTACTGCCACTAAAATAGTTTAGGATGAGACTAAAACTGATGTTTTAGTACATCATTCAGTCTATACTTTGATTCTCACTATTCTAGAACATTTCAATGGTAGAATTACCAATGGTTATGAGAACCTCCGAACTCTCCTAAATGCTTTACGATGTAAACATCTCGGAGAATTTCGTTGGTACAAGGATACTTTCCTTAGCCATGTTATGGATCTACCTGACAGCGGCCAATCTAATTGGAAAGCCAGATTAGTTGATGGCATTCCCCCTCTGTTTGCTGAACGTATTAGAAATACGCTTCGAGGAGCAAATAACTCTATCCCTTATGATAACCTAACCTATGGCCATATCATTGGCACTTGTACACAAGAAGGATTGAAACTGTGTAACGAGTTAAAGTTGAATCAACAACTTAAGCACCAGAAGGCCACAAAAAGATCTCAATTAGGAGATTTCTGTACTCAATTCAGTATTGAAGGACCTTCTAGGCCTAGACTTAATAGAGGAAATTATTCTGATAAACCTCGCCGTAAGAAATATCGTAGACGTTCCGAACACTATAAGGAAAAACGGGAAGCTAAAAAGGCGCATCATAAGTCTACAAGATTCACAAAGAATTTCTCTAAACGAGAACTTCGCACAATTAAGTGCTACAAATGTGGTCAATATGGTCACATTGCTCCGAATTGTAAAGCTGATAAGCTTAAAGGTTTAAGACTAGATGACGATGTCCAAGACAAGATTTCGACCATGATCTATGAAGCTTATGCTGAAAAGACAGATCAGTCTGATATTTACCCCTCTTCAACTAGTGATCAGGAAGATAGTCCTGATTATGATACTGATTTAGACGATCAAAATAATTATTTAAATTGTGCAGGTGATACATGTACTTGTAAAAACGATGAGTTTTATAAGCTTCAATCTCAATTTGATAATCTTGATTTCAACATGATTAATTCTGAAAATGTTATAGAACTTTTGAAAGAGGTTAAAGACGATGATATTCGTAACAAAATTTTAGAAATGACTTCAAAAGCTTCTTTGTAACGACCCGGCCCGTCGTTACGGGAATTTCCACCCCGTTACCTTGCATTGTCATATCTTATGCTTTTATAACAGTATTAGAGTATATCGGGTGAGTTAGGAGTGATTTGGATTGAAAATGAAACAAACAACATGTTTAAAGAAAACTTGAATATGAGAAGTCAACCAAGAGTTGACTATTGAGTTAGAGTGCTCGGAACCGGATTCTGATGATTCGACTAGTTCCGGGGGATCATTTATGACTTAGGAGAGCAATCGGAATTGAATTCGGAGGTCCGATGTAGTTTTAGGCTTGAATTGGCGAATGTTGAATTTTGGCGAAAACCGGATGGTAGGTGATATTTTGATCCGGAGGTCGGAATGGAATTCCGACAATTTCTGTAGCTTCGTTATGTGATTTTGGATGTGTCTGCAAATTTTCAGGTCATTCGGACATCGTTTGATCGGGTTTTGGATTGAATGTTAGTTTTGAAAGTTTTGAAGAAACTTAGGCTTGAATTCGTGTGGAAATGGTGATTTTGATGTTTAGAATGGTGTTTTTATGATTGGAACAAGTCCGTATCATGTTTTGGAGTACGTTGGTGGTTTTCGTTGGGGTCCCGGGGGCCTCGGGATGATTTCGGACCATCAACCGGGCATTTAGACTTGGCAAAAATCTGCAGAAAAAATGCAGGTTCTGCCCAGGCCCTTAAGCCTTCGCGTTCGCGTGACAAGTGTTGCGTTCGCGAAGGCCAAGCCTTTTTGTGCATCACGTTCGCGGGAGGGGGAGACGCGTTCGCGTAGGCCAGGGGTGTTGAGCATCGCGAACGCGTTGCTTGGGTCGCGCTCGCGTAGGGTCGTGGGAGTGTGCTTCGCGTTCGCGGGAGGTGTATCACGAACGCGTAGAAGAGAAAAAGGTGGCTGAGAATATCGGGCATCGCGAACGCGTGGAGTGGTTCATGTTCGCGTAGGGAAAGAAGGACTGTTCATCGCGAACGCGTGGGGGGCTCACGCGAACGCGAAGAACAAAAGTCTCTGGCAGTGAATAAAATCCAGAAGCAGAGGGGTTACGGGTTTACACCCCCAAAACTCAATTTTGAGCCCTAGAGAGAAGAAAACTCGAGGAAATCACTGAGAAGTCATCGGGTATTCGTTGGAGGTAAGATTCTTGACTCAGAAACATCATTTTATGGTAGTATTAACGTCAATCTTCATGAAATTGGGTAGAAATCTTGAAGAAATGTGGCCTAAGTATTGAAAACGGGATTTTTGAATTTGGAAGGCCATTTGAACTCCGATTTCGATAAATTTTATATGCACGGACTCGTGGCGAGATGAGGGTCGCGTTGGTACTAATTTCGAAATTTTCCGAGCAGTGGGCCCGGGGTCGGGTTTTACCAACTTAGTGTATTTATGCGAATTTCATGTAAATTGAAGTGGGTTATGATTATTTGACCCGTATCTGATATAATTATTGTGGTTTGACTAGATTCTACGCACGAGGGAGCTAAATTCAAAGGAAAAGGCATAGCGGACGAGTCTACGACCGGCTAGAGGTGAGTAGTTTGTGTATATGGTAGCCTGAGGGTTCGAAACCCCGGCTTAGCACATTGTGACGCTAGTAGGGCGTGGCTCGCACACCGTTGCAGGTGCGGGATTGATTGTGACTAGGGATTGAGACTTAGTCCATCCCGGATGTGAATAATATGTTGTTAGTGTTGGAAATACACTGTATTTGATATATTTGTGGGTTGTAAGCCTTGTTTGGGGCCTTGTGCCGATCTGTAGCGTCCTTAGAGGACAATATTTATGTGATAGCTATAATTGCTTAAATCACTGATCTCCGTCCTGGAAATTGAAATCACACTTTTGAAATGTTAAGTCACCAGCTTTTACAAATTTAATAAAGTTAAAGTATTTTTCATAAATTATGAATTGAGAACTGGAATTAAGGAAAATGAATTGTTTTGTGACTTAATTGCTTATTATGGACTGAGTATGGGATC
>JASVEL010005001.1:0-27603 GCA_032618575.1 Nicotiana noctiflora
GTAGTGGATCGGAGCACTGCCGAGAGTGGTTGATATGTGGATCGGCCTGCACGCGACGTGTGCGCTTGGGTTGTAGGAACCCCTCCGGTCTGTACACACCCCCAGTGAACGTCGTCGACGTTAAATTGGATCGGGCTACACGCCGTAGCGGTTATGTGCATTGCATTGCATCCGTATTTGTTGAATTACTCTGTGGTAGTTGTATTGTATTGTTGATGCTAGTTCGTAGGAGATTCGAACCGTAGTTTAGCTTCATTATGTGGTATTCTGTGGATTTCTTATTGTCAGCTACTTATATATATTTGTTACTCACTGAGTACTTAGTACTCACCCCTACTCCCGCACCTTTTGTGTGCGGACTCGGGTACTCAGTAGTGAGACAGGCATTTCCCGCGGTTGCGGTGTCATATCGAGTTGCTGAGGTAAGCTGCCTACGTTCGCAGAACCTAGCTTCTCCTCTCCTTTCCAGTTGTTATTTTGTATCTTGCATTCAGACTTGAGTATTTCTATACAGTACTCTCTTTTCCTGTTGGGTTTTGTTAGAGGCTCTAGACTTGTGACTCCGGATCTTTGGGAGTGTCAGTATTTTATTCATTATTATTATTATTGGAGTTTTAAACTCATATATTCTTCTTTGGTTGTCCATTTGGGACTGGTATTTGTGATAATTAAATTATTGGTCTGGCTGGCCTAGCTTGATTGTTGGGCGCCATCACGACCGGATTTGGGTCGTGACAAGTTGGTATTAGAGCTCTAGGTTAATAGGACTCGCGAGTCATGAGCCGGTTTAGTAGGCTTTCGCAGATCGGTACGTAGACGTCCGTATCTATCTCCGAAGGGCTACAGAAACTTTAGGAAAAACCTCATTTTCTTGGATTCATATCGTGTGATATGTGTTATCATGAAATTAAATTTTTCCATATTCTATTCTCTCGCAGATGGCGAGAACACGAGCTAACGGACGTGGCGGACGACCACCATTGGCACCCAGAGGCCGTGGGGGTGGTAGAGGTAGGGCAGCAGCACTAGCACCTGCTGACCCATTAGCTGACCAGACTCAGGGTCAGATTCCTGCACTAGTGGCCCAGACTCAGGACCAGATTCCAGCGGCAAACGCTCCGGCAACTCAGGTTCAGGCACCGGTAGTGCCTATTGTCATACCAGGTCTTCGAGAGACCTTGGCTCGGATCTTATCGGTGTGCACGAGGCTTGGCACAAGTAGTTGCAGCCTCGCGTTGCGATGATCTTCTTCACGGGCGGGGGAGGAAATCGGACCCCTGTGGCTCACACACCCGAGCCAGTTCAGCCAGTTGCGCCCGTTGCACCAGCTCCTGCTTATATGGTTCCAGCTATGCCCGATGATGAGCAGCGTCGTTTGGAGAGATTTGAGAGGCTACAGCCTCCGACATTCAGTGGTGCCGAGGGCGAGGACGCCCAGGGTTTTCTTGACAGATGTCAGCGCATGCTTCGCACCGCGGGTATTCTAGAGTCCAGCGGTGTTTCATTCACCACTTTTCAGTTCACAGGTGCAGCATTTCAGTGGTGGGAGGATTTCGAGAGGCGTAGGCCCGCTGGGGCAGTGCCCCTCACTTGGCAGCAGTTCTCCATGGTATTTTTGGAGAAGTACGTGCCTCGGTCTCGGAGAGAGGAGCTGCGACGTCAGTTCGAGTGGTTGAAGCAGGGAGAGATGACGGTTAATTAGTACGAGATGAGATTCACACAGTTTGCCCGTCATGCCATGTGGATGGTTCCTACAGACAGGGAGAGGATTCGGAGATTTATTGATGGTCTTATTTATCCCATCCGCATATTGATGACCAGGGAGAGAGTTTCGACGGTTACCTTTGAGGAGGTGGTTGATGCTGCCCGTCACATTGAGACAGATCGCCGCAGAGAGCGAGAGGAGAGAGAGGCTAAGAGGCCTCGTGGTACTGGCAGTTACAGTGGTGCTCCGTCTAGGGGCCAATTTCAGCGCATAGCAGAGGTCGCTCTTTCAGGTCTCATCAGTCTGGACGTACAGAGTCCAGTGGGGTTTCATCTGATCGTGGTCGTCAAGGCCAGCAGGGTTATCAGGGTCAGCAGAGCCGTCAGCAGAGTCAGCCTGCACTGAGTGCTCTTCCAGCTCAGAGCTCTGCTCCTGCTTCCTCACCACAGGGTTCATCGGTAGCGAGGGGTCCTCAGCAGCCCCTTCTTCCATCTTCAGGCCGTTCTTTTGAGTGCGGTGATTTGGTCCATATCACGAGAGAGTGTCCTCAGTGGCTTCGTAAGCGGTCTCAGCAGAGGGATCAGCCTTCATCTTCTACTCCTGTTTCTTCGGTGCCAGCACAGTCGACTAGGACTGGTGGCCAGGTATCCAGAGGTCGCCCTAGGGGTGAGGATCGTACTGGTGGAGGCCAAGCTCGTTTCTATGCTCTTCCGGATAGGAAGGATGCTAGTGCTTCGGATGCGGTCATTTCAGGTATTATCTCAGTCTGCCACAGGGATGCTTCTGTCTTATTTGATTCCGGATCTACCTATTCTTATGTCTCTACTTATTTGCACATCATTTGGGTATGACCCGTGGTATTCTTGCCTTTCCCGTACATGTGTCTACCCCAGTGGGGGATACTGTTGTTGTGGATCAGGTATATCGATCCTGTATTATTACTATTGGGGGTCCGGAGACCCGAGTTGATTTATTACTACTGGGCATGGTAGATTTCGATGTAATTCTAGGCATGGATTGGCTATCTCCTTACCATGCGATTCTGGATTGTCATGCCAAAACGGTCACATTAGCTATTCTAGGTAATCCGAGGATCGAGTGGCGTGGCTTGACTAATTATGTGTCCGACAGGGTGATTTCTTATATAACGGCCCAACGAATGATTGGCAAGGGTTGTTTATCTTATTTGGCCTTCATTAGAAATGTTGAGGCCGAGACACCCAGTCTTGATTCGGTCCCCATTGTGAGGGAGTTTCCGGATGTATTTCCAGCAGATCTGCCGGGCATGCCGCCTGACAAAGATATTGACTTTGGTATTGACTTGGTGCCGGGCACTCAGCCCATTTCAATTCCTCCCTATCGCATGGCACCAGCAGAGTTAAAAGAATTGAAAGAACAACTTCAAGAACTCTTAGATAAGGGTTTCATTCGTCCGAGTGTGTCACCTTGGGGTGCACCGGTGTTGTTCGTAAAGAAGAAAGATGGCACAATGAGAATGTGCATTGATTACAGGCAGCTGAACAAGGTAACAGTGAAGAATAAATACACATTGCCTCGTATTGAGGACCTATTTGATCAGCTCCAAGGAGCTAGTGTATTTTCTAAGATTGACCTTCGATCGGGCTATCATCAGTTGAAGATCAGGGACTCGGATATTATGAAGATAGCGTTCAAGACGCGATATGGGCACTACGAGTTCCTGGTGATGTCTTTCGGGTTGACTAATGCCCCAGCTGCATTCATGCACTTGATGAATAGTGTATTTCGGCCGTACCTTGATTCTTTTGTGATTGTGTTTATTGATGATATTCTGGTATATTCACGCAGCCAGGAGGAGCATGCACAACATTTGAGGGCGGCATTGCAGAGGTTGAGAGAAGAGAAGCTTTATGCAAAATTCACTAAGTGTGAGTTTTGGCTTGATACCATCGGTTTTCTGGGACATATAGTGTCCAGTGATGGTATTCGGGTTGATCCACGGAAGGTCGAGGCAGTACAGAATTGGCCCAGACCTTCCTCAGCTACAGAGATTCGGAGTTTTCTTGGCTTGGCAGGCTATTATCGCCGGTTTGTTCAGGATTTCTCATCTATTGCTTCACCGTTGACTAAGTTGACACAGAAGAATGCTCCATTTGTGTGGTCCTGATGAATGTGAGGAGAGCTTTCAGAAGCTCAAGGAGGCTTTGACCACCGCTCCAGTACTTGTGTTACCATCGGCTTCAGGGTCATATACGGTGTATTGTGATGCTTCTAGAGTTGGACTCGGTTGTGTGTTGATGCAGGAGGGTAGAGTTATTGCATATGCTTCTCGTCAGCTAAAGTCCCACGAGAAGAACTACCCTGTTCATGATTTGGAGTTAGCTGCCATTGTTCATGCCTTGAAGATTTGGAGGCATTACTTATAAGGTGTATCTTGTGATGTATATACAGACCACCGCAGCCTTCAGCATTTGTTTAAGCAGAAAGATCTAAATTTGAGGCAGCGAAGATGGCTTGAGTTGCTTAAAGACTATGATATTACTATCTTGTACCATCCCGGGAAAGCCAATGTAGTGGTTGATGCGTTGAGCCGGAAGGCTATTAGTATGGGCAGTTTGGCGTATATTCCAGTTGGGGAGAGACCCCTAGCAGTTGATGTTCAGGCGTTAGCTAATCAGATGGTAAGGCTGGATATTTCTGAGCCCGGTCGGGTGATGGCTTATGTAGTAGCTCGTTCTTCTTTATATGATCGTATTCGAGAGCGCCAGTATGATGATCCACACTTACTTGTCCTTAAGGACAGAGTTCAGCATGATGATGCCAGAGATGTCACTATTGATAGTGATGGTGTATTGCGGATGCAGGGCTGGATATGCGTGCCCAATGTTGATGGCCTTCGTGAATTGATATTGGAAGAGGCCCATAGCTCGCGGTATTCTATTCATCCAGGAGCCGCGAAGATGTATCAGGATTTGAAGCAGCATTACTGGTGGAGAAAGACGAAGAAAGATATTGTGAGCCATGTGGCTCGGTGTCTAAACTGTCAGCAGGTCAAGTATGAGCATCAGAGACCTGGTGGTGTATTCCAGCGTATTGATATTCCTGAGTGGAAGTGGGAAAGAATAACTATGGACTTTGTTAGTGGACTCCCTCGGACAGCGAGGAAGTTTGATTCGGTTTGGGTGGTGGTGGATAGGTTGACCAAGTCAGCTCACTTCATCCCAGTGTGTACTACTTATTCCTCAGAGCGGTTGGGCAGAGATATTCATCCGTGAGATAGTGAGATTGCATGGAGTTCCTATTTCTATTATATCGGACAGAGGTACCCAGTTCACTTCTCAGTTCTGGAGGACATTTCAGCGAGAGTTGGGTTCACAGGTAGAGCTGAGCACAGCATTTCATCCACAGACGGATGGACAGTCTGAGCGTACTATTCAGATATTGGAGGATATGTTGCGTGCTTGTGTCATTGATTTCGGTGGTTCGTGGGCTGATTATTTGCCTTTGGCGGAGTTTTCTTATAATAATAGCTATCAGTCCAGTATTCAAATGGCGCCGTATGAAGCTTTATATGGGAGGCGGTGTAGGTCTCCAGTTGGTTGGTTCGAGCCCGGCGAGGCTAGGTTATTAGGGATAGAGTTAGTCCAAGATGCCTTAGACAAGGTAAAGGTGATTTAGGAGAGACTTCGCACAGCTCAGTTGCGTCAGAAGAGTTATGCGGACCGGAAGGTCCGAGATGTGTCTTATTCGGTAGGTGAGAAGGTGTTGCTGAAGGTTTCGCCTATGAAGGGTGTTATGAGGTTTGGAAAGAAAGGGAAGTTGAGCCCAAGGTTTATTGGACCTTTTGAGGTGCTTAGGAAAGTTGGGGAGGTGGCTTATATGCTTGCTTTTGTCACGCCCCAAATCGAGGAACATGACCGGCGCCTGACCGGGTTGCCCCAGTCAAGCGGACCTGGGTGCCTTTCTGTTATAACCCATATCCACACACGTTAGTTCATTCCATAAGTTAGATAACAAAAATCCAAGAAGGAATTATCCTTGAGATGATAAGAAGTTAATCCGATTAATCTCAAGTGATACAAGGGTGCATAAGGGTGATTAACAAGTATTAGACGTTAAACGAATCAAGGATGTTGTAACTCGTACTTTTGGGTAAACCTATAAATGCTTAGTATACTTAGGAGGTCATGATTTAAGGTATTTGAATCATATAATATCCGTATCATAATTCTTGAAGTCAAGCGAGTTATGAAACAAAAGTCGACAAAAGTTGTTGCAACTTAGGTTCATAGTTTTACCTAAACTTTAGGTCAAATGTTATTACGTATTTCTCCCAATATACTTGGAATTTCGGGGTGATCTACCCACCAAATTGAATATCTATGAGTCTAGTTTCCAACGCATTAAACGGTTTAGCAATACGACATTGGAATAGAGAGATATAGACATTTTCGTGAGACTGTACAAGCTGCTAGGTGCAAGTAGGTGAGTCACCTACTTGGTTAAATGTCGGCCCAAAAGAGGGAATTTCGGGTCAGATAAGCAGCCCATTAAAAGGCTTATCTTCTGAAATATATACCTCTTTATATTTCACAAATAACCAGACCTAAGACCCTGCAAAATACCTCCCAAAAATTATCCACAAACCCTAATTGATTTTCCCTCTCTTTCAAGTTCAAATTGTGGGTAAACACTAGAGTTTGAAGAACCAAGTTAAAGGCTGAGTTATCCAACAACAAAGGTGAGTTTACTGCTATATTTCATACATTTATTCTGCTGTAAATTCATGGCAATTCGTTATATACATGTAAGAACTCACGGGACGGTGATCGGAAGCCGTGAGTTCAAGTTATTCACTTGTAGCGGACTGTTTTGTGGACTGTTTTGTGTTGCTGTTGGGCTGCGTTTTTATTACTGTTTTGTGGAGTTTTGGAGGAGGCAGGGTGTGGAGAAACACCATATATATGTTGGGTTGTGGTCTGCTAGTTCTTGGTAATATTTTTGGGTCGTTTGATACGACTATAGTGGCCGTCATATGTATGATGTGATTAGGTTGTGTGTGGACTGTTTTGGAAGGCTCAATATGTTTATTATTGATGTTGTTTAGGCTGTTTGGTGATTGTTTTGAATGGTGTGAAGTCCTATATATAGGGGAGGTGCTGTCCGTTTCATCACAAAATAGATTGTGGTTGGTACATAATAGTTGCGACGCTTAAACGTTAACGATAGTGTCATTTCTCCTATTTTAGACTAAGGAGTCGTGACGTTTACATAGCTTGAGGTTGTGGCAGTATATACAAGGTATGTGTGGCTATCCCTTTCCTTCTTTTGCACGACTCCAATTAACATAATGTAATGAACGAGCTTCCAAAGATACTCTATTCTTAGAAGCTAAGCAGTACTTGCATTGTTTCCCCTCTTATGGAACGATTGATGTTGATGTTGCTTCTCTTATTCTTATGTTATCAATCTTGTTGGTACTTCCTAATTCCTATAAGGTTCATACTGAAGAGTTAGTCCTAATAAGGTGTACATAGGATACCGACCTTACGTCACTCCGAAAGGTCTACAAGGTGTTTCCATGAGTCGAGCATGCATTATATATATGTATCTATTTTACTCTACCGAGCCGCGCTATAGTCGGCCGGGTACGGCACCTATTGTGCAACCACCGATCAGTTGGGTTTTACCGAGCTCCACGTGGCCGCGTACGATTCTACCGAGCCTTATAATGGCCGGGTATGTTTTTACCGAGCCTATTACGGCCGGGTACGATATGATGATGATGATGCCCACAGAGGCGTATGTTTTAAAAGATTATGTATTTATACATATGTATCATGTATTTCATGTCAGTAGCCCTCAGAGGTACTCAGATGTTACAGGTTGTATATTCTCTATCCCTGCTCACATTGTTGTTCATATTTATGGTTCTCTGGCTTACATACTCAGTAATTTATTCGTACTGACGTCCTTTTATTTGTGGACGCTGCATGTCGTGTTGCAGGTCCCGATAGACAGGCAGGTGTAGCTCCCCCATCACAGTAGGTTGTCCAGATTCAGCAGGTGATTGGCGAGATCCCTTCTCCGGACTTGCCTTGGTCTTGGTATGCATTTTTGTTATGGACATTATGGGTATGTCGGGGCCCTGTTCCGGCTATGTTGCAGCACTTATATTCCTTTAGAGGCTCATAGACAAGTGTCGACTCATGTATAGTTTGGTATGCCTTGTCGGCTGGTTTTTGTTGTATAGTCTTTCATTTTAGCGTGGTAGCTTGTACCATATGTATATAGTTTCTTGATTGTCCGGTCATCCCATGTTATGTAGGTTCATGCAATCATATTTTATTGTTGGTTGTTCATGATCCACGTCTACCATTTATATTGGTCTCGTCAGCCTAAAAGATAATAAAGAAGGTTAGACAAAATGTACGTTGGTGCTCGGCAAGTATGGTCGAGTGCTAGTCATGGTCCTCCAGTTTGGGTCGTGACAAACTTGGTATCAGAGCAAGTCTGTCCTAGGGATTGTCTATGAGCCGTGTCTAGTAGAGTCTTGATTATGGATGTGTAGCGCGCCACATTTATAATCAGGAGGCTACATGACATCTAGGGTTGTTACCTTCTTCCTGAATTTAGATCGTGCATAGAGTTGAGTCATAAGTGTTCGTCTCTAATATTCACCTTGTTTTCTTTCAGCAATGCCTTCGACTAGGAAACAAACAATTAGTAGACGGCTTGATACAGCTGCAGGAGAGGGTACCAGTCAGGTGCCCCAAGCCAGAGCAGGCCAAAGTGAGGCTCAGAGTGAGACGCCGTCTCATACCTCATCTACTCCGTCTCCTCCAGAGGATATTAGGTGGCACCCAGCACCTCCAGCTCCTCCGTCTGGCACTACAGACCAGGATATGCGGAGTGCTTTGCAGTTATTGACTAGCTTGGTAGCTGCTCAGGCTCAGAGGAAGAATACAGGTGCTGCTGATAAACAAGTTAGTACAAGATTTCGTGATTTTATTAATTTAGACCCTCCAGTGTTTACCGGATCAGACCCCAAGGAGGATCCGCAGACTTTTATTGACCAGGTTCATCGTACACTACGGGTTATGCATGTTAGTGATACAGAGGCAGTAGAGTTGGCTTCTTATCGGCTACGGGATTTAGCGGTTCTTTGGTATGATAGTTGGGAGAGATCCGGAGGTCCGAACGCTCCTCCAGCTGTGTGGAAGGATTTTTCTGAGGCCTTTCTTCGTCACTATTTGCCAGTTGAGATACGACGAGCTAGAGCTGATAAGTTCTTGAACCTTAGACAAGGTAATATGAGTGTGCGAGAGTATAGTATGTAGTTTGATTCTTTAGCAAGGTATGCTCCCCATATGGTGGCCGAGATGAGTGATAGGGTGCATTTGTTCGTGAACGGGTTGGGACCTCATCTGATAAATGAGTGTATGACAGCCTCCTTGGTAGAAGGCATAGATATTTCCCGTATTCAAGCTTATGCTCGGACCCTAGAGGATCGTAAGCGCCAGCAGAGGGCAGATAGGGAGCAGGATAGGGGCCAGCATAAGAGGGCGAGATTTTCAAGGTATTCTGATGACTTAAGAGGCAGCGTCAGGCCCCAGTCTTCGAGGAGTTCGGCGCCATCTGTAGCTAGTGCTCCTACACAGTTTCAGAGGCCTCGATATGATCGATCCTATTCTGGTCCAGGTCGGAGTTCGCAGGCATCTGGATCGCAACATCACAGGGATACTAGTCAAACGAAACCCCAACACCACGTTGTGATCAGTGCGGCAAGGCCCACTTTGGACTGTGCCGTCGAGGTTCTAATGCGTGTTATTCTTGGGGACAGCCTGGCCATATGATGCGGGATTTTCCTAACATGGGAGGTGATGGTATGGCTCAACCGACTAGATCCGTGTCTGGTTCTTCCTCATCAGTTCGACCTCCAGCACGGGGTTTTCAGCAATCGACAGGTCGTGGTAGAGGTAGAGGTGCAGGACCGAGTTCGAGTGGTGCTCAAAATCAAACATATGCTCTAGTAGGTCGACAGGATCTCGAGTCATCTCCAGATGTTGTTACAGGTATATTATCTGTGTTTTCTTATGATGTATATGCGTTGATTGATCCGGGATCTACATTATCATATGTTACAACCTTTGTGGCTAATAAGTTTGGCATTGAACTTGAATTGATAAGTAAACCCCTTGCGGTATCTACTCCAATAGGAGATTCTGTGATTGCTAGAAGGGTATATAGAGGTTGCACCGTGATGATTTGTAGTCGTCAAACCTCGGCAGATTTATTTGAGTTAGAAATGGTTGATTTTGATGTGATACTGGGAATGGACTGGTTGGCCTCATGCTATGCAAATGTTGACTGTCGTATGAAGATGGTTAAGTTTCAATTTCCTGGTGAACTCGTCATTGAATGGAAGGGGAACATTGCTACATCGAAAGGTAGGTTTATTTCCTATCTTAAGGCAAGGAAAATGATCTCAAAAGGTTACATTTATCATCTTGTTCGCGTTAGGGATGCGAGGCAAAGCTGCCTACTCTACAATCTATCCCCGTGGTCAATGAATTTCTAGATGTTTTCCCAAATGAACTCCCAGGCCTTCCTCCAGAAAGGGAGATTGAGTTTAGCATTGATGTGTTGCCTGACACTCAACCGATCTCTATCCCTCCATATAGAATGGCCCCGGCAGAGCAGCGAGAGTTGAAGGCGCAGTTAAAGGACTTGCTGGATAAGGGCTTCATTAGACCTAGCACTTCACCTTGGGGTGCTCCGGTCCTATTCGTGCGGAAGAAAGATGGGTCATTACGGATGTGTATCGACTATCGGCAGTTGAATAAGTTTACTATAAAGAACAAGTATCCACTTCCAAGAATTGACGACCTGTTTGACCAACTCCGGGGTGCCAAGTATTTCTCCAAGATTGACTTACGTTCAGGATATCATCAGGTGAGGGTTAAGGAGATGGATATTCCAAAGACGGCCTTTAGGACAAGATATGGGCACTTTGAGTTCTTGGTGATGTCGTTCGGGCTAACAAATGCCCCAGCAGCTTTTATGGATCTCATGAATACCGTATTCAGGCCCTATCTTGATGTGTTCGTGATGGTATTCATTGATGACATTCTGGTGTATTCTCGTTCGGAGGAGGAACATGCGAGCCACTTGCGGATAGTATTACAGACGCTTCAGGATCGTAAGTTATATGCTAAGCTCGCCAAATGTGAATTCTGGCTGAACTCGGTAGCATTCCTTGGCCATGTGATATCTGATGAGGGTATTAGTGTCGACACTCAGAAGATTGATGCAGTAAAGAATTGGCCGAGACCTACAACACCATCAGAAGTTCGTAGCTTCCTGGGGCTAGCAGGATATTATAGGCGGTTTGTAGAAGGGTTTTCCTTTATATCAGCACCATTGACTAAGTTAACACAGAAAGCTACCAAGTTCCAGTGGTCTAACACTTGTGAACGTAGTTTTCAGGAGCTGAAGGATCGATTGACATCCGCACCGGTGCTCACTCTCCCTGAAGGAACAGAAGGATATGTGGTATATTGTGATGCCTCGGGTATAGGTTTGGGGTGCGTGTTGATGCAGCATGGGAAGGTGATTTCATATGCATCAAGACAATTGAAGAAGCATGAAAAGAATTATCCAACCCATGATTTGGAATTGGCTGCAGTAATATATGCTTTGAAGATATGGCGGCACTACTTATACGGTGTCCATGTTGACATCTACACAGATCACAAGAGTCTACAATACATCTTCAAGCAGAAAGAGTTGAATTTGAGGCAGCGTAGGTGGCTTGAATTACTGAAGGACTACGACGTCGAGATATTGTATCATCCCGGTAAAGCCAATGTAGTGGCAGATGCTCTCAGCCGTAAGTCAATGGGAAGCTTAGTACATATTGATGCAGGTGGATGGGGGTTGACTAAAGAGCTTCATCAGCTAGCCAATATGAGAATCAGATTGTTAGACTCTGATGACGGAAGTGTTACTGTACAAAATGCATCAGAATCATCTTTGGTAGCAGAGGTAAAAGCACGGCAATATGAAGATCCTATCTTACTACGATTGAGAGAGAACATTCAGTAGTGTAAAATTACGGCTTTTGAGATCGGAGGAGATGGGGCACTGAGATACCAGGGCCGATTATGTGTGCCGAATGTAGCAGGGTTGCAAGAAAAGATTATAAATGAAATTCATCAATCCCGATATTCCATCCATCCTGGCTCAACAAAGATGTATCATGATGTCAAGGAGCAGTATTGGTGGGAAAACATGAAAAAGTCTATTGCAGAATTTGTAGCCCAGTGTCCCAATTGTCAACAAGTAAAGATAGAACATCGGAAACCCGGTGGATTGCTTCAGAATATAGAAATTCCGACCTGGAAATGGGAGGTGATTAATATGGACTTCATTATTGGATTACCTCGATCTTATCATAAGTTTGACTCTATTTGGGTGATAGTTGATCGACTTACAAAATGTGCTCATTTTATGCCAGTTAAGACAACTTACTCGGCTGAAGATTATGCGAAGTTGTATATCAAGGAGATTGTTAGGCTTCATGGTGTGCCGGTATCTATTATATCGGATCGAGGAGCTCAATTTACGGCTAACTTTTGGAGGTCTTTTCAGAAAGGTTTAGGCACACAGGTGAATCTCAACACTGCATTTCATCCGCAGACTGACGGACAGGCTGAACGTACCATTCAGACATTGGAAGATATGCTACGAGCATGTGTTCTATATTTTAAGGGAAATTGGGATGACCATCTTCCACTCATAGAATTTGCCTACAATAATAGCTACCATTCCAGTATTAAAATGGTCCCATATGAGGCACTATATGGGAGGAGATGCAGATCACCAGTTGGATGGTTCGAAGTAGGTGAAACAGAATTATATGAGCCAGATTTGATTCACCAAGCCATTGAGAAGGTGAAAGTGATACAGGAACGATTGAGGATGGCACAAAGCAGGCAAAAGTCTTATTCCGATGTCCGACGTCGTGATCTAGAATTTGAGGTTGGTGATTGGGTTTTCCTGAGGATTTCACCAATGAAGGGTGTTATGCGTTTTGGGAAGAAAGGTAAGTTGAGTCCAAGGTATATCGGTCCGTATAAAATTCTCCAACGAATTGGACAAGTTGCTTATGAGTTAGAATTGCCATCCGAATTAGAATTTGTCCACCCGATATTCCATGTATCTATGTTGAGGAAATGTATTGGTGACCCTTCTCGAATTGTCCCTATCCAAGATGTTCAAGTTACGGAGGATCTATCATATGAAGAAGTGCCAGTGGCCATATTAGATCGACAAGTCCGCAAGCTGAGAACAAAAGATGTAGCTTCCGTCAAAGTATTGTGGAAGAACAAGAATATGAAAGAAATGACATGGGAAGCGGAAGAAGAGATGAAGTCTAAATACCCTTACCTATTCCAGAATGATGATAACAAGGATGTTGGTGGAACGCAAGATACATTATAAAGGTGAAATGGCTTTATGAGGTAAGCAATAACTTGAGAACTCTCTTGCTTAATACAAAGTGGTGATATGTAAATAATGTCCATGTCCATAATGCTTTGTGTAGCCTTGTGTGGTCATACTTTGAGCTTCACTGCTTGCAAATTTTGCTAGTGACCATTTTATAGGGAAAATTGACCAAAAATTTCCGCTAGAATCCACGATGATTTGGACTCCCCATAAACCCTTACATTCGAGGACGAATGTTCCTAAGGGGGAGGGTGTTATAACCCATATCCACACACGTTAGTTCATTCCATAAGTTAGATAACAAAAATCCAAGAAGTAATTATCCTTGAGATGATAAGAAGTTAATCCGATTAATCTCAAGTGATACAAGGGTGCATAAGGGTGATTAACAAGTATTAGACGTTAAACGAATCAAGGATGTTGTAACTCGTACTTTTGGGTAAACCTATAAATGCTTAGTATACTTAGGAGGTCATGATTTAAGGTATTTGAATCATATAATATCCGTATCATAATTCTTGAAGTCAAGCGAGTTATGAAACAAAAGTCGACAAAAGTTGTTGCAACTTAGGTTCATAGTTTTACCTAAACTTTAGGTCAAATGTTATTAAGTATTTCTCCCAATATCCTTGGAATTTCGGGGTGATTTACCCACCAAATTGAAGATCTATGAGTCTAGTTTCCAACGCATTAAACGGTTTAGCAATACGACATTGGAATAGAGAGATATAGACATTTTCGTGAGACTGCACAAGCTGCTAGGTGCAAGTAGGTGAGTCACCTACTTGGTTAAATGTCGGCCCAAAAGAGGGAATTTCGGGTCAGATAAGCAGCCCATTAAAAGGCTTATCTTCTGAAATATATACCTCTTTATATTTCACAAATAACCAGACCTAAGACCCTGCAAAATACCTCCCAAAAATTATCCACAAACCCTAATTGATTTTCCCTCTCTTTCAAGTTCAAATTGGGGGTAAACACTAGAGTTTGAAGAACCAAGTTAAAGGCTGAGTTATCCAACAACAAAGGTGAGTTTACTGCTATATTTCATACATTTATTCTGCTGTAAATTCATGGCAATTCGTTATATACATGTAAGAACTCACGGGACGGTGATCGGAAGCCGTGAGTTCAAGTTATTCACTTGTAGCGGACTGTTTTGTGGACTGTTTTGTGTTGCTGTTGGGCTGCGTTTTTATTACTGTTTTGTTGAGTTTTGGAGGAGGCAGGGTGTGGAGAAACACCATATATATGTTGGGTTGTGGTCTGCTAGTTCTTGGTAATATTTTTCGGTCGTTTGATACGACTATAGTGGCCGTCATATGTATGATGTGATTAGGTTGTGTGTGGACTGTTTTGGAAGGCTCAATATGTTTATTATTGATGTTGTTTAGGCTGTTTGGTGATTGTTTTGAATGGTGTGAAGTCCTATATATAGGGGAGGTGCTGTCCGTTTCATCACAAAATAGATTGTGGTTGGTACATAATAGTTGCGACGCTTAAACGTTAACGATAGTGTCATTTCTCCTATTGTAGACTAAGGAGTCATGACGTTTGC
The DNA here is from genome assembly GCA_032618575.1 of Nicotiana noctiflora. NCBI lineage: Eukaryota > Viridiplantae > Streptophyta > Magnoliopsida > Solanales > Solanaceae > Nicotiana > Nicotiana noctiflora. Next base: position 14,754 of record JASVEL010005001.1, read on the forward strand.
ATAGCTTGAGGTTGTGGCAGTATATACAAGGTATGTGTGGCTATCCCTTTCCTTCTTTTGCACGACTCCGATTAACATAATGTAATGAACGAGCTTCCAAAGATACTCTATTCTTAGAAGCTAAGCGGTACTTACATTGTTTCCCCTCTTATGGAACGATTGATGTTGATGTTGCTTCTCTTATTCTTATGTTATCAATCTTGTTGGTACTTCCTAATTCCTATAAGGTTCATACTGAAGAGTTAGTCCTAATAAGGTGTACATAGGATACCGACCTTACGTCACTCCGAAAGGTCTACAAGGTGTTTCCATGAGTCGAGCATGCATTATATATATGTATCTATTTTACTCTACCGAGCCGCGCTATAGTTGGCCGGGTACGGCACCTATTGTGCAACCACTGATCAGTTGGGTTTTACCGAGCTCCACGTGGCCGGGTACGATTCTACCGAGCCTTATAATGGCCGGGTATGTTTTTACCGAGCCTATTACGGCCGGGTACGATATGATGATGATGATGCCCACAGAGGCGTATGTTTTAAAAGATTATGTATTTGTACATATGTATCATGCATTTCATGTTAGTAGCCCTCGGAGGTACTCGGATGTTACAGGTTGTATATTCTCTATCCCTGCTTACATTACTGTTCGTATTTATGGTTCTCTGCCTTACATACTCAGTACTTTATTCGTACTGACATGACCGGCGCCTGACCGGGTTGCCCCAGTCAAGCGGACCTGGGTGCCTTTCATTCCCACGCGTTACCCCTGTGATGACTGCTTCTCATTAACCAAATATATTACTAATCATAATTGATTTCATATTAAACAAATAAAACGATACGAGTGATTCATTAACAAGATTTGAATTTTTACAACGTCCGACATAACACAATATATACATAATACTGGAGTCCCACAGTTTACATGTCTACAGAGCCTCTAGGATACAAAAAGGGGAATACAATACTTGCCGGTAACAAGGCTCCGGCTATACCTTACAAAACCAAAATGAAATCTTAACAAAGGTGGCATGAACCACACAGGGCCCCAAGGAAGAAAGGGGCTCACCAAAACGGGCAGTGGAAGGAGAAGGATACTACTGCCGATGAGCTGAAGTGCCTGCTACTGATCCACCTACAATCATAACACGAATGTAGCGCCCCCGGCAAAAGGGACGTCAGTACACTTAAATTGTACTGGTATGTATGGACAAACTTTGTCCCACGTAAACTCAAGCCATTAAATTACATCAACAATTAATTAAGCCAGCCAACCATATTTCCACATCTTCCTGATTTCCAATAATTCTCAACACAAAGCACTTTCTACAATCAACCAATTTAACAATAACCAACCAATCACTTAAAGCACAAGTAGTCAAACAAAGGGGCAATCAGTGCCCCACAGGTTGCAAACTCTCCCTGCTGTCTCCTTTCACAATTTCACATTATTGATTTATGTATCAATTTTCAATAGCGATTTCGATCGCTTTCCATCCTTATTGCCCCTGACCACCCTTATTACCTCGGCCACCCTTATCACCCCAACCCACACCTTATTTCACCACGTCGCGGCGCGCGACACGACCCCGCCTTACAGTTGAAAACACAACAATTTCAAACAGCAGATAAGGTACTACACACAATTTCAACAAGTTCAAATAAGCAACTTACACATTGGTTCATGTTCTCAATTTCTTCTCAATTCAATATCACAACCATGTTTCAATATTTCCACAATTCAAGTGTTTCATCTCTTTCCAAAAGGAACCATATATGCCATAACAACAATTTTCCCCAGTTCTTTACCAATTTCAATTCCTTTGTCATCTTTCAATTCATATTTCAAACCATACCAAATGTAGTTCAATCATCAATTGTATACCCAACAATGATATCGAAAAATCACATAAACTCTCTCAAATTAACACATGCCAAACAATTTCACACATATGGGCGATTTTACAAGAATCAAAATTAGCCATACATACCTGGTGATGATTTTTCTCCCGTTAACTTCCTACTTTATGCTTACCCAAGCTATCTTACTCTTGCCAACCTTGTTCTTGAAGACTCTTACTTCTACTCACTTCTTTTTACTAGAAATCAAGTTCAATAATCATGCATGAGTGTAAAAATTCTATTTTTAAAAGCTATTATATGAAAACCTCTCTTTACCCAATTAAAACTGAAAATCAAAGAAAATAGTTAGGGTTTTTACCTTGAAAATATTGGGGAAGTTGAATCCTTGCCCTAGGATCCCTTGGAATTAAATGGTTGGAACAATCTTTGAAGATGAAAGATTTCTCTCTCTAAAAACCCTCTCTTCTCTCTCTAATTTTTGGCAAGATAATATAATAAAATGAAGAAGAAGGGTGTTATATTAAAGAAGAGATCGGGTCAAAATGTTACAAAAATCTGGGCCGGGGTCAAATATGCGGTCACTATGCGACCGCAGAATCAACATGCGGTCCGCATAATGACCGCAGAATGGCTCAAAAAATTACGCAGGCTCTGGAACGATTTGCGGTCACTATGCGGACCGCATGTTGATTCCGCGGTCGCAAAAGTGCACCGCAGATTGACATGCGATCGCATATCGACCGCACATTGGACACAATTTTGGGCAACTCTCTGGAACGATTTGCGGTCACTATGCGGACCGCATATTGATTCTGCGGTCGCAAAAGTGCACCGCAGATTGACATTTTTCTGGAAAAATTTCATTCTACATTTTGAAACTTAAATCACTACCAAGGGTCCGAACCGCGGCGAGCAAGCTCGCCGCGAAGAATTCTACGCATTCCTAACACATCATTCGGACCATGACACCACATCTACTAGGTTTTATGCACAAAAATTTCACGGGGCCTTACATCCTCCCCCCCTTAAGATCATTCGTCCTCGAATGAGGATTTTGAAATAAATGAGTTGGTTTTGAAAGACATGATATGCAACTATCAAAATTTTGACTAACTCTTATATTTTAGAAAAATTTCGCAAGAGTTTCCTTTGTATTATGGACATATCCACCTGTCAGAGGGCCCCCGAAACACATTACCAAACAACAATATACAACTACAACACTTTTCACAACCGGTATACACTTTCTTACCTCAACGAATGCACATATTCTATCACATTGTTACAATTGCACATAAACTAGTCACTTCAATGAATTCTTACCTTATTTAACCATTTTAACACACCATGTACACCCAACAAACCATTACCAATCTAAACTTACTATTAGTTGTTTATTAAACACGTAAATCTTTATAAGGCTCTCATTTATCAAGAAAGGCTCAAATGACCCAAACGTGACAACACATTAGATTCATTACAAAATGAAGGAGACTTTACTAACACTAAGAGAGAAACGACTTGGACAAAATGACAATTACTAGGAGTAGAAGGGTCACCTAATTTCTTCTAGGCTTGATCAAACAAATGGGGGTACTTTTCTTTCATCTCTTTTTCTGCTTCCCATGTGGCCTCCTCAACTTGTTGACTTCGCCACAATACTTTAACAGAGGCAACTTCCTTATTTCTCAACTTACGGACTTGCCTATCAAGAATGGCAACTGGAACTTCTTCGTATGACAAATCTTCATTAATCTCTATAGCTTCGACTGGCATGATGGTGGATGGATCTCCAATCACTTTCTTCAACATGGACACGTGGAATACCGGGTGCACTGATGACATCTCGGGAGGCAACTCTAGCCTATAAGCAACTTGACCAATCCTTTGAACGATCCGATATGGCCCGACATACCTAGGACTCAATTTCCCTTTCTTTCCGAATCGCATGACTCCCTTCATAGGAGATACCCTCAAGAACACCCAATCATCGACTTGAAACTCCAAATCCCTTCGACGAACGTCCGCATAGGACTTTTGACGACTCCGTGCTGTTTTCATTCTCTCCTGAATAACTTTGACCTTTTCCATAGCTTCGTACACCATATCTGGCCCTAGCAATTCCGCTTCACCTACCTCAAACCACCCGATTGGCGATCTACATCTTCTCCCGTACAATGCCTCAAACGGGGCCATTTGAATGCTAGCATGATAGTTGTTATTGTAAGCAAATTCTATCAGTGGCAAGTGTTCATCCCAATTACCTTTAAAATCTAAGACACAAGCCCGCAACATATCTTCAAGCGTCCTGAATGGTCCGCTCGGCCTGTCCATTGGTCTGTGGATGGAAAGTCGTGCTGAGATTCACCTGAGTTCCCAAACCTTGCTGAAACTTCTTCCAAAAGTTAGCGGTGAACTGAGCCCCGCGATCCGAGATAATAGAAAGTGGAGTGCCATGAAGTTTTACTATCTCCTTGATGTACAATCTTGCATATTGCTCCGCAGTATCAGTGGACTTGACAGGCAGGAAGTGAGCTGATTTGGTGAGTCGATCTACTATCACCCATATTGAATCGAACTTACGCTGAGTGCGAGGTAACCCCACCACGAAATCCATATTGATCATCTCCCACTTCCACCTTGGTATTTCTATAAGCTGAGTTAATCCACCAGGCCGTTGATGCTCGGCCTTCACTTGTTGAGAGTTCGGACATTTAGCTACAAAGCCTGCCACATCCCTTTTCATACCGTTCCACCAATAAATCTCCTTGAGATCGTGATACATTTTCGTTGAACCAGGGTGCACATAATACCTGGAAGTATGAGCCTCTGCCATCACTCTTTCCCGAAGCTCGTCCACATCCGGAACACATAGCCTATCTTGACACCGCAATACACCATCTTCGCTGCCGAGTACAAATGCTGAGGTCTTGTCATTCATGACTGCTTCCTTCACCCGAACCAATGCTGGATCTATGAACTGTTTTTCCTTGATTTCCGCGACCAATGATGATTCTGCTCCATTATGCACCAAAATATCCCCCTCGTCTGACGCCGAGATACGAACCCCCAAACTGGCTAATTGGTAAACCTCTCGAGCCGGGGGTCTCTGATCCACACCCAAATGAGCCAAACTACCCATGGATTTTCGACTAAGAGCGTTGGCTACCACATTTGCCTTCCCAGGATGGTACAATATGTTCATATCATAGTCCTTGAGTAATTCTAACCACCGCCGCTGTCTCAGATTCAGCTCTTTCTGCTTGAACAAATACTGGAGGCTCTTGTGGTCCGAAAACACATCTACATGAACCCCATAAAGATAGTGTCGCCATATTTTCAAGGCAAACACAACAGCTGCAAGTTCCAAATCATGCGTCGGATAATTCTTCTCATGGTTCTTGAGTTGTCCTGGAAGCATAAGCTATAACCTTTCCGTGCTGCATCAATACACATCCCAAACCGACTCCGGAGGCATCACAATAGACTACAAATCCCTCTGTGCCTTCTGGCAAGGCCAATACTGGTGCCGAGGTCAATCTTGACTTCAGTTCTTGGAAACTTTTCTCACATGCTTCGGACCACTGGAACTTAACTGCTCTCTGCGTCAATTTAGTCAATGGGGAGGCGAGGGTTGAGAATCCCTCTACAAACCTCCGATAGTACCCTGCCAGACCCAAAAGGCTGCGAATCTCTGTCGGGGTCGTGGGTCTAGGCCAATCTTTCACTGCCGCAATCTTCTGAGGATCCACCATAATTCCCTCACTGGAAATAACATGCCCTAGAAAAGCTACGGACTCCAACCAAAACTCACATTTTGAGAACTTGGCATACAATTGATGCTGAAGAAGGGTCTGCAATGCTGCTCTGAGGTGAACGGCATGATCTTCCCTGCTCCGAGAGTAGATGAGAATATCGTCAATGAATACAATCACAAAGGAATCTAGGAATGGCTTGAAAACCCGATTCATAAGGTCCATGAAAGCTGCTGGGCGTTGGTTAGCCCAAAAGACATAACCAAAAACTCAAAGTGACCATAACGAGTTCTGAAGGCGGTCTTAGGAATATCCTGCTCCCTGATTTTCAACTGGTGGTACCCAGACCGTAAATCAATCTTTGAGAAGAACTTCGCTCCCTGCAATTGGTCAAACGGATCATCCACTCGAGGCAAAGGATATTTATTCTTGATGGTGACTTTGTTGAGCTGCCGATAATCAATACACATTCGAAGTGACCCATCCTTCTTTCTGACAAAGAGAACCGGAGCACCCCATGGCGACACACTCCGTCGTATGAACCCTTTCTCTAATAAATCCCTCAACTGCTCCTTTAACTCCCTTAACTCTGCTGGCGCCATTCTGTATGGTGGAATGGATATTGGCTGAGTATCCGGCAATACATCAATTCCGAAATCAATCTCCCTATCCGGCGGGATGCCTGGAAGCTCATCTGGAAACACTTCAGGAAATTCATTCACAATTGGCACGGACTCGAGGGTAGGCACATCTGAGGTGGTGTCCGTTACCCGAACCAGGTGATAGATACACCCCTTCTTAATCATCTTCGAAGCCTTAATGTAGGAAATAAACCTACCCCTTGGCACTACACCATTTCCTCTAAATTCAATAACTGGCTCGTTAGGGAACTCGAGCCTCATAACTCTCGTTCGATAGTCAAGTTTGGCAAAGCACGAATAGAGCCAATCCATCCCCATAATTACATCAAAATCTACCATCCCAAGCTCAATAAGATCGGCCGTGGTATCACGACCACCCACCGTAACAACACAATTCCTATAGACTCGTGAGGCCGATTTAAGTCGACACAGAGAACGGCACAGAGAACGGCTCATGAAGCTGTTCGGGTTCTATCCCAAAACTTGAAGCAATGAATGGAGTAACATAAGACAAGGAGGACCCTGGATCAATGAGGGCATAGCAATCAATAGTCTGAACAGACATGATACCTGTAACAACATCTGGAGAAGCCTCGGCATTCTGGCGGTCACTCAATGCATAGAATCGGCTAGGTCCACCCCTACCCCGAGCTCCACCCCTAGCTGCACCACGCCCTGCTGCTGCTGGAGTACGCGCCGATGATGTAGCAGCTGAAGAACCGGATGACTGAGCAGATCCCCTACCTATACCCTGACGGGGTGCACGGCAGTCCCGCTGAATATGACCTCTCACCCCGCACCCGAAGCACATCGGAAGGTCAAGGTAGCAAGTTTCTGTATGAAATCTCCCACACTTGGGGCATGTAGGTCTCCCCTGCTGCTGGGATCTCACCCCAGGATGACCAGACTGACGAGACCTCCTGCTGTCTGAACTAGGTCTCGAGTAACTGCCCTGCTGATGACTGTGCATGGATGGCGGTGCACTCGCGGAGGACTGAGCATATGACTGGGATGGCCCTGATGACCCCCTCCCTGGAAGTGATCTCCCCGAACGACCCATTGACCGGGCCCTGCTGCTACTTTCTCTTTCTGCACGAATCTTCAATTTCCTGGCCTCTGTGGACTGAGCAAACCCCGCAATCCTCCCATAGTTCATGTCTAAGTGCAAAGCTGCTGTGGCGGCCTCATTCACCACCAAAGGGCTAAGGCCCTGAACAAACCGTCGAACCCGGGCATCCATGGTCGACACTAAATGAGGAGCGTACTTGGACAACCTTACGAACTCCATGTGATACTCCCAAACACTCATACTGCCCTGTTTGAGAACCTCGAACTCTGTGGCACGGGCTGCCATCACCTCGGCAGGCAAGAAGTGGTCCATAAATGCATCTACGAACTCATCCCATCTGGCCGGAGGGCTCACCTCCTCACGGGAATCCTCCCACATCTCGAACCATGAACGTGCCGCTCCCTTCAGCCTGTAAGAGGCCAACTCTACCCCCTCTATATCTGTAGCCTTCATCACTCTGAGGGTCTTGTATATCTCATCAAGGAAATCCTATGGGTCAGCCTCTAGATCGGTACCTGAGAATTCTGGAGGGGCCAACCGCAAGAACTGATGGACTCTAGAGCCGGAGGAATCTCCCTGTCCGCTGGAAGATGCAGGGGCATCATGGGATCTCTGGGCCTAGGCGGCCACTAACTGTGTTAACATATGAATAGCTCCCCTAAGATCCTCATTAGAGATACCAGAGCCCGAAACGGGAACTGTATCTGAGTCAGGAACACCGGCGGGAGGAATGGTGGCATCCTCTGCCGCAGCTGGAATAGGGACACTTGGGTTTTGAACAGATGGGCCAGGCAAATTCGGGACTGGTGGGTCATTCTCTCCCACGGCATCGGGTACATGATTAACAACTGCACTTGGGCCGGCATTGGCCCTAAGGCCGAGTCTAGCCTTCTTCTTAGGTGCCATATTCTGAAAATTTGGGAACAAGGCGCGAATTAGACACAGATATTTCCTCATTGCACTTTACCGCACGATATAGATTAATCAAAGAAATAGGTAAATTCCTAAATGCCCGTGTAGCCCCCTACTTATATGATGTGGTCGACAACACACCTATAAGAAGGGCACTACTAGACACGGCTCCGAGACATCCTAGGACACTTTAAAACCTTAAGCTCTGATACCAAGTTTGTCACGCCCCAAATCGAGGAACATGACCGGCGCGTGACCGGGTTGCCCCAGTCAAGCGGACCTGGGTGCCTTTCATTCCCACGCGTTACCCCTGTGATGACCGTTTCTCATTAACCAAATATATTACTAATCATAATTGATTTCACATTAAACAAATAAAACGATACGAGTGATTCATTAACAAGATTTCAATTTTTACAACGCCCGACCTAACACAATATATATACATAAGACTGGAGTCCCACAGTTTACATGTCTACAGAGCCTCTAGAATACAAAAGGGAAATACAATACTTGCCGGTAACAAGGCTCCGGCTATACCTTACAAAACCAAAATGAAATCTAAACCGAGTGGCATGAACCACACAAGGCCCCGAGGAAGAAAGGGGCTCACCAAAACGGGCGGTGGAAGGAGAAGGATACTACTGCCGATGAGCTGAAGTGCCTGCTACTGATCCACCTACAATCATGACACGAATGTAGCGCCCCCGGCAAAGGGACGTCAGTACACTTGAATTGTACTGGTATGTATGGACAAACTTTGTCCCAAGTAAACTCAAGCCATTAAATTACATCAACAATTAATTAAGCCAGAGCCAACCATGTTTCCACATTTTCCTCATTTCAAATAATTCTCACACAAAGCACTTTCTACGATCAACCAATTTAACAATAACCAATCAATCACATAAAGCACAAGTAGTCAAACAAAGGGGCAATCAGTGCCCCACAGGTTGCAAACTCTCCTGCTGTCTCCTTTCACAATTTCACATTATTGATTTTTGTATCAATTTTCAATAGCGATTTCGATCGCTTTCCATCCTTATTGCCCCCGACCACCCTTATTACCTCGGCCACCCTTATCACCCCAACCCACACCTTATTTCCCCACGTTGCGGCGCGCAACACGACCCCGCCTTACAGTTGAAAACACAACAATTTCAAACAGACAGATAAGGTACTACACACAATTTCAACAAGTTCAAATAAGCAACTTACACATTGGTTCATGTTCTCAATTTCTTCTCAAGCCAATATCAAAACCAAGTTACAAGTATTCCAAAATCGAAAATGCCCACATAATCATGTTCAACAATTTTCCACAATTAAGGTGTTTCAAATTCCTTCCACAATAAGCCAAATATGCCATCACAATGGTGGTTCCCAATTCCTTACCAATCTCGATTACCTTTTTATCTTTCAATTCATATTTCATACCACACCACACGTAGTTAAACATCAATCAAATGCTCAACAAGGAAATCAAAGAATTACGTAAAATTTCTCAATTTGACACATGCCAAAACAATTCGCACACATTTGGGCGATTTTACATGAATCAAAATTAGCCATACATACCTGGTGATGATTTTTCTTCCGTTAACTTCCTACTTTATGCTTACCCACGCTATCTTACTCTTGCCAACCTTGTTCTTGAAGACTCTTACTTCTACTCACTTCTTTTTACTAAAAATCAAGTTCAATAATCATGCATGAGTGTAAAAATTCTATTTTTAAAAGCTATTATATGCAAACCTCTCTTTACCCAATTAAAACTAAAAATCAAAGAAAATAGTTAGGGTTTTTACCTTGAAAAGATTGGGGATGTTGAATCCTTGCCCTAAGATCCCTTGGAATTAAGATGGTTGGAACAATCTTTGAAGATGAAGAACTTCTCTCTCTAAAAACCCTCTCTTCTCTATCTAATTTTTTTGTAAGATAATATGATAAAATGAAGAAGAAGTGTGTTATATTAAAGAAGAGATCGGGTCAAAATGTTACAAAAATCTGGGTCGGGGTCGAATATGCGGTCACTATGCGACCGCAGAACACACATGCGGTCCGCAAAGTGACCGCAAAATGGCCTCAAAAATTACACAGGTTCTGTTAAGGAATGCGGCCAGAATGCGGTCCGCATGCTTGATCTGCGGTCGCAAAGTGCACCGCAGATTTGACATGCGATCGCATATCGACCGCACTTTTGACACGATTTTTGGGAAACTCTCCGGAACGTTTTGCGGCAAGAATGCGGTCCGCATGTCAGGTTTGCGATCGCATTCTTGACCGCATATTTGACATTTTTTGGAAAAATTAATTCTCTACATTTTTGAAACTTAAATCACTACCAAGGGTCCGAACCGCGGCGAGCTTGCGAGTCGCGAAGAATTCTACGCATTCCTAACACATTATTCGGACCATGACACCACAGCTACTAGGTTTTATGCACAAAATTTTTACGGGGCCTTACAACAAGGCTATTCTCGGGCGTCACCTGGTGTTCCACGTATCTATGCTCCGGAAGTATGTCGGAGACCCGTCTCATGTGTTGGATTTCAGCACGATATAGCTAGATGAGGATTTGACTTATGATGTGGAACCAGTAGCCAGTTTGGGTCGACAAGTTCGTAAGCTGAGATCTAAGGACATAGCTTCAGTAAAAGTGCAGTGGAAAGGTCGTCCCATGGAGGAAGTAACTTGGGAGACCGAGCAGGAAATGCGAAGCAGATATCCACACTTGTTTGATACTCCAGGTATGTTTCTTAACCCGCTCGCGGACGAGCGTTTGTTTAAGTTGGGGAGAATGTAACGACCCGGCCCGTCGTTACGGGAATTTCCACCCCGTTACCTTGTATTTGCATATCTTATACTTTTATAACAGTATTAGAGTATATCGGGTGAGTTAGGAGTGATTTGGATTGAAAATGAAACAAACAACATGTTTAAAGAAAACTTGAATATGAGAAGTCAACCAAGAGTTGACTATTGAGTTAGAGTGCTCGGAACCGGATTCTGATGATTCGACTAGTTCCGGGGGATCATTTATGACTTAGGAGAGCAATCGGAATTGAATTCGGAGGTTCGGTGTAGTTTTAGGCTTGAATTGGCGAATGTTGAATTTTGGCGAAAACCGGATGGTAGGTGATATTTTGATCCGGAGGTCGGAATGGAATTCTGACAATTTCTGTAGCTTCGTTATGTGATTTTGGTTGTGGCTGCAAATGTTCAGGTCATTCGGACATCGTTTGATCGGGTTTTGGATTGAATGTTAGTTTTGAAAGTTTTGAAGAAACTTAGGCTTGAATTCGTGTGGAAATGGTGGTTTTGATGTTTAGAATGGTGTTTTTATGATTGGAACAAGTCTGTATCATGTTTTGGAGTACGTTGGTGGTTTTCGTTGGGGTCCCGGGGGCCTCGGGATGATTTCGGACCAACAACCGGGCATTTAGACTTGGCAAAAATCTGCAGAAAAACTGCAGGTTCTGCCCAGGCCCTTAAGCCTTCGCGTTCGCGTGACAAGTGTTGCGTTCGTGAAGGCCAAACCTTTTTGTGCATCGCATTCGCGGGAGGGGGAGACGCGTTCGCGTAGGCTAGGGGTGTTGAGCATCGCGAACGCGTTGCTTGGGTCGCGTTCGCGTAGGGTCGTGGGAGTGTGCTTCGCGTTCGCGGGAGGTGTATCGCGAACGCGTAGAAGAGAAAAAGGTGGCTGGGAATATCGGGCATCGCGAACGCGTGGAGTGGTTCGCGTTCGCATAGGGAAAGAAGGACTGTTCATCGCGAACGCGTGGGGGGCTCACGCGAACGCGAAGAACAAAAGTCTCTGGCAGTAAATAAAATCCAGAAGCAGAGGGGTTACGGGTTTACACCCCCAAAACTCAATTTTGAGCCCTAGAGAGAAGAAAACTCGAGGAAATCACTGAGAAGTCATCGGGTATTCATCGGAGGTAAGATTCTTGACTCAAAAACATCATTTTATGGTAGTATTAACATCACTCTTCATGAAATTGGGTAGAAATCTTGAAGAAATGTGGCCTAAGTATTGAAAACGGGATTTTTAAATTTGGAAGGCCATTTGAACTCCGATTTTGATAAATTTTATATGCACGGACTCGTGGCGAGATGAGGGTTGCGTTGGTACTAATTTCAAAATTTTCCGAGCAGTGGGCCCGGGGTCGGGTTTTACCAACTTAGTGTATTTATGCGAATTTCATGTAAATTGAAGTGGGTTATGATTATTTGACCCGTATCTGATATAATTATTGTGGTTTGACTAGATTCTACGCACGAGGGAGCTAAATTCAAAGGAAAAGGCATAGCGGACGAGTCTACGACCGGCTAGAGGTGAGTAGTTTGTGTATATGGTAGCCTGAGGGTTCGAAACCCCGGCTTAGCACATTGTGACGCTAGTAGGCGTGGCTCGCACACCGTGGCAGGTGCGGGATTGATTGTGACTATGGATTGAGACTTAGTCCATCCCGAATGTGAATAATATGTTGTTAGTGTTAGAAATACATTGTATTTGATATATTTGTGGGTTGTAAGCCTTGTTTGGGGCCTTGTGCCGATCTGTAGTGTCCTTAGAGGACAATATTAATGTGATAGCTATAATTG
>JASVEL010005002.1:0-18227 GCA_032618575.1 Nicotiana noctiflora
AATAGAGCACAGGTGGTTATGTTCGTTGGATCTAGTGAACTGCAGTTGAATACGAGTAAATGACTCGAGAGAATGGTTCTAATGTGTTCGAGAGTTGTGTAATAGTGGCCTTGAGCTAAGTGGGAGAGTCCCACCGCTTACGATGGGGTCGCATGGTTAATTACCTGCATGAATTCAGGATACTAGCGTATTATTGTGTTATTGTAGCCACGGAAAAATGGCCATGAGTGGTAATTTGAGTATATGAATTGTTGAATGCATGTTATGGTTAGCCTTACTGGCTCGTGTTCAAACTTGAGGAAAGATTCATGATTTATGCCTCGTATAGGTGCAAGCTTCGCGGGAAGTGGTTCTACTGGGGGCTTTATCGAGAGGGTATTCATATGTTATAAAATTTAGTAGAGTTGGTTGCGTACTGGGGCAAGTCAGGGTCGGATGGATCTCAATAGCGGTCCTAGTGAATTCAAGAGGTAAAGTGTGGTGCCTGATAATTTAGAATCTATAAGTACAGTTGAGGCTCAAGCTTTTGAAGCAACTTATGAAGAAAGGCACAATACGATCTATGATGTTTTGACTTGTGGTGTAGTATTTGAGAGACATGAAATGGTCGTCGTTCTTGAGATAGCATGGCCTCACGATTTAAGGTCACTCGGGGTAAGTGCGGTTGGAATAAGTTAGGTATTGAAGGAAGATATTAACATTTCTAAGGCAATCAATGATAACCTGGAAGGAAGTAGATTGATCAGCCATAGTTGAGTTGGCGTATTGGTGTCAATGATCGGTTCATGCAACGTGATCGAATTATGCATGTGATTTGTGGCGGTGCATTGAAGACTTGTCGGCCGCAGTGATTGATGTTATTCTAAAACATTCTACTGTTAAGGGCCTGTTATGAGTAGGCATATCTCGGGAAGGGTTATGGTGGCTTGGACCACTACTTAGAGATTGGCATATTCGATGGTTATGAGAATTCACCGTATGTTGTTATAGTTCACCTGCAGTGAGCTAAATGGAAAGTCTTATGTGATGAAGTATTAGCCTATCGTCAGTTCTAGAGTTATGATGGAAATTGTGTCTATCGTATATCGGCACGTGAGGTGCAGTGAGTAGTATGAAATTTGAAGTAAGGACCAAGGTCACAGTTTGGTCAATGAATGTGATATAAAGAGCTCGGATGAGCAGGAAAGGAGTTTCAGTGTTTTGAGTAAGATGGGTATTAACATCAGTATCATTTGAGATCGGTGTTCTATGAGAAAGGCTTTGCATCCCGGTTAGGGACTCTTGATCGCTTTTCAGTGTTAGTGCAGCCGGTGGGTTGAATGTGCATGCCCGTTTAATTATTCGGAAGATGGTGGGAGCTTGACCCACAAGAAGATTGTATAGGTGTGACATGTAGTCACTTGATTGGATAGAAATTTAAACCAAGTATGAGGATTTTGGTGATATCATCCATTTGAGAATTTATGCCCGGAGGGCACTCTGCTTATTGGGTTATAGACCTGTGAAATATTATTGACTTAACTTGGCAAGACCAGGATGGACTTAAGGTCGGTGGATAGATTTAAATGTGGAAGTGAGCCTTGCGTCAGGCCGGTTGTGTTTCTTCTAGTAATGCGCCCTTTTGGAGGGGTAGTCGCGGTCTTATTTTGCGGTTAGTTAATTCATGTAAAGATATATTGCGCTGTATGAGTTGTGAGATGGCTTGGTAAATTCCTTATGTGTTGAGGATCCGCTCAGCGGTGATGTTATATGAGCATGATGGCTATTGAGACTCAGATCATATATCGCACCTCAGTTGTGCTTGAGTTTGTAGCCTATAGCGCTATATGTTTCCTTGTGACTGATATCATGCACCTTAGTGTGCTTATGATCGATATTCAGTATTTTGATGTGATGAGCTATTCAGCTCGACGTGTGGCTCCTTGTGTGAGTTTTATATTTTTTGGATCGGGTGGCATGCCGCCATGGTTATATTGTTTGGATCGGGTGGCACGCCGCCATGGGTATATTGTTGGGATCGTGTTGCACGCCGCAACAGCGTGATACTTATTTCAGTGTTCATATTTGCTGTTATGCGTTCTGTTTCCTATTTTTCTGAGGAGGTCCATGTTAGTGTGAGAGTTGAATAGTTCTCTCTACTGTTCGCCTTCCTTTTGTGTCACGTACGAATTAGTGGCCTACCGACACATTGTGTCATATTGTAGGACTTTTGATTATGTCTGATGTGGCTTATCACCTGAGCAGTTCGTACTGGGTGAGATGAGGTTATGGGATTTAGGGTCAGTGCAAACTGATTATATGAAGTATATTATAGAGGAAAGGATCATCCTCTCGTTTAGGACAAGGTAATGGATCTTGTCAGGAGTATAGACCCAATGAATTGTTGATTCAGTAGTTGGTTATGGATATCGGCACATCTCTTCTGTCGGGTCAGTATTGTAAAAGTTAGAACGAAACCTATGTAGATCATGAGGTGCAATGAGAGCATCCGATTCGTTGATTTTTTGGCTAATTTGGTCATAAAATATTATCGTGGTCCTGTGGATTTTGTGTTGCAAGGTAAGAATCCAGCTAGGTTATGCAGCCATGTTTGAGGACGGCGTTTGAGGAATATCGAGTGATCTCTTGATGAAAACAAGCCTGACATAGAATTCCGTATGTTGGAATTAGGCTCTAAGACTTAATTGTTTGAACAAGAGGGAACATCTTCAGATTATATCAGGCTAATGTGCTCAGCTGAGTCCTAGATTTAATGGCCCTTTGAGGTTTTGAGGCGTGTTGGGGAGGTTGCTTATGAGTTGGCCTTACCTCCCAGTCTAGCCGAAGTCCATCCCGTATTTCATGTCTCTATGCTCCGGAGATACCACGGTGACCCGTCGGATGTGTTGGATTTTACTTCTGATCAGCTAGACAAATTTCTGTCTTATGTTGAGGAGCCAGTAGCCATTCTAGACAGGCGGGTCAGGAAGCTAAGGTCAAAGAACATCGCTTCGGTAAAGGTTCAGTGGCGGGGTCAGCCGGTCGAGGAGGCGGCTTGGGAGACCGAGCAGGATATGCACAGCCAGTACCCTCATCTTTTCACCACTCCAGGTATGATTTCTATGCTCGTTCGAGGACGAACGAATCTTTTAAGTGTGGGAAGATGTAACGACCCGGCCGGTCGTTTTAGAAAATTACGCCCCGATCCCCAATTTAACTGTTCCCCTAAGTTCAATTCTGCTATTGTGGTTTGCCAGGAGAGTCGGTTCTGAAATTTGTAACATTTTGGGACACTTAGTCCCTAAATGAGAGCTTTAAAGTTAGAAAATGGTCCGTAGCCAGAACAGTGTTAAGACGACATCGGAATGGAAATCCGATGGTTCCGTTAGCTCCGTTAGGTGATTTCGGGGTTGGGAGCGCGTTCGGAATGTATTTTGGAGGTCCGTAGCACAATTAGGCTTGAAATGCCGAAATTTGAAATTTTGGCGAATCCGAACGATAGGTGAGATTTTGATCCGGGGGTCGGAATGGAATTCCGACAATTTTTGTAGCTTCATTATGTGATTTTGGATATGTCTGCAAATTTTCAGGTCATTCGGACGTCGTTTGGTCGGGCTTTTGATTAAATGCGTGTTTTGGAAGTTTTAGAAGAACTTAAGCTTGAATTCGATGTAATTTGATGGTATTTGGGTTGTTTGATGCATGTCGATGATTGGAACAAGTTTGCATTATATTTTAGGAGGTGTTAGTATTTTTGGTTGAGGTCCCGAGGGCCTCGGGGTGATTTCGGATGGTTAACGGAAACTTTTGAAGTTGGAAAACTTCATAATAGGTGAAGATGTAAATGAGTGTGCACAAGACCTCATTTGAAACGATAATATCTCCCGTTATATAAAGAGTTGTGTGAGTTACAACCTATCAAATTAAAGCCCTTGGAGTCTAGTTTCCAACGCAATAAACCGTTCGTCATTTGGAGGTGTATACAGAAAGTTATGACCATTTTTCTGGGCATGTGTCAGTAGCGCGGCCTTAGCGCGGGAGCACTAGTAGCCCGCGCTAATGGATTATTTTCTGCCTCAACCCGCGCTAATTAGCGCGGGCGCGCTAGTAGAAGGCCCCTAAATACCCCAAGACCGGGTATAGAGAGTTCCAAAGTCATTTTTGGGGCAAGGGCTTGCTCTCTCAAGAGGAATCCGTCCAACTCTTCATTTCTATGATCCAAGGTAAGATTTTCGGAGTATTTTGAGTTGATTACTACTCCTAAACACTTATATTAACATGGATTAATCTTGAAAATCTTTATATTTTCAAGAAATTCCTTCAAGAACTCAAAAGGGGGTTTTGCAAGATTTCTTCCAAAAGGTAAATCCTACACCTTAGACTTATATATATGGATATATTATGGGAATATGAGTATGAATCAAGAATTACAACTTATGGCATGGTAATTGGAAGTCATAAATTCTCAATTTAAATACATGAACAAGGTAGGGATTTAAAGGTATTTATTTGATGGAATTTTGTTGGTTAGGTGTGAATGGATGGTCATACATGTGTATTTGGAAGTTATAAATTGGTTAGGAATGATGGTGAGATGAATTGTTGGTTAATGGTGATAGTTGGAAGAACCAATACTATAGTTATGAGGTGAAAATAACCATGCCTACAAGGTGTTTGATAATATGCCTAAATGGCATAAGTTATGGAATTTATTATCAATATTGGCCCTATTGAATGTTGAATTGTAGATTGAAGTTACATAACTATATTGGATCATCGTAGTATCATTAAGTGGCGAATTTCGGATATGTATGGCTAAAAACCCCGTCTTTTAGAAATCGAGCTTCATCGATGTTTGTGTGATCTTGGTCATTTTTCATAATTTTTCGTATTAGCTTAGAATTTAATTGTAGAATAAATTACTTGAATTATTATTTACAATATGCAATTTAATTGGATAGAGTTGAGCCACTCGGAGTCGGATACTCTTGGCAAGGGAGTCGTTTCTTTGCGGTTTTGTACCGGAATTGAGGTAAGTGGCTTGTCTAACCTCGTGTGGGGGAACCTTTATCCCTAGGATATTATGTGATAGTTTAAATGCCTTGTACGCGAGGTGACGGGCGTGTACATGTGCTAGTTATTGTAACTCACTTTACTTGAATTGTCCAATCCGTGATATTTATGTTCTTAGATTATTAATTTGTGACATTTACCTGGTATTCGTTAGGGAAGCATGATTAGGTAGGATTTATCCGTCTAATTGCCTAATTGTCCTACTTGAACTTCTTGATAATTGTTGGCACTAGTCCTCGGTGAAGTTGTAGTTAAGCATATTATGTTTCCGTGTGCGTTTTCTTTACTTGTTGTGTTGGTGGACTGCGGGTTCAATTCCCGGAGATCCTAGGGCTGTGTCGATTCCTAGAGACCCGGATTTGCTATTTGTTTATGGACTGCGGGTTCGATTCCCAAGATCTTGAGTTATTTGTAGGGACTGCGGGTTCGATTCCCGAGCTCCTGAGTTATTTGTTGGGACAGCGGGTTCGATTCCCGAGATCCTGAGTTATTTGTAGGGACCGCAGGTTCGATTCCCGAGATCTTGAGTTCTTTGTAGGGATCGCGGGTTCGATTCCCAAGATCTTGAGTTATTTGTAGGGACTGCAGGTTTGATTCCCGAGATCCCGAGTTATTTGTAGGGACTGCGGGTTCGATTCCCGGAGATCCTGAGTTATTGATATATTATTGAGACACGGGCTGCGGGTTCGATTCCCGGAGACCCAGGGGTACTGTTAATGGGACTGTGGGTTCAATTCCCATAGGTTCTGGACTTGTTAATTGAGTTGTTACTCGTTGTTAGTGTAATTGTAGACGGTTGCAGTAATCACTTTATTGTTGTTATTTAAAGATTATTGTCATTTAAACTGCTCTTTATTTTTATTGTCATTTTATTATTGATTTCTCTCAGTAGGGCCCTGACCTTCCTCGTCACTACTCCATCGAGGTTAGGCTTGGCACTTACTGAGTACCGCCGTGGTGTACTCATGCTACTCTTCTGCACACTTTTGTTGTGCAGATCCAGGTACATCAGGACAGGCTCATACTAGGTGATTCCGCAGCTTTTAGGGAGACCTCGAGGTATGATCTGCTACGTCCGCGGATCCGGAGGCTTTCCTTCTATTCTGATAGTATTAGTTGACATTTTCCTTCATTTCGTTGTTAGATACTCTTTACACATAGAGCCACGGTTGCATATTCTCTTTTAGTCTGTGTTGCCCGTGTGGTTCCGGATCTTGGTGGCGTTTTATACAGTGTGTTTTGACGGATGTATGTGCCAAGCGGCACGGATTACATTACTTTTTATGCTATTTTTCTGCTATTTCTTACTTAATGTTCATAACTTGTATAATCCGCAATGTGTTAGGCTTACCTAGTCGTGGGGACTGGGTGCCATCCTTCTTGTGTACAAGTGCCAATGATATGGCCATAGGTTAGGTTATCATAAGGGATAGAGTTATTTGCTCCTCGAAGCGTATTTCTAATACGTTCAGCAAACAGAGGGGGAAGGCCATCAACTAATCTGGCTTTCCAATGAGATTGGCCGCTGTCAGGTAGATCCATAACACGGCTAAGGAAAGTATCCTTGTACCAACGAAATTCTCCGAGATGTTTACATCATAAACCATTTAGGAGAGTTCGGAGGTTCTCATAACCATTGGTAATTCTACCATTGAAATGTTCTAGAATAGTGAGAATCAAAGTATAGACTGAATCATGTACTAAAACATCAGTTTTAGTCTCATCATGAACTATTTAGTGGCAGTAAGAATATGATTCTTAGCGTCAATACTTAGGCAATTATCCCACCAGCCTTTAAGCTGACCTGTGAATCCATTAATAATCATCTTTGCGACAGCTAAATCATTATTAGAATCTGCACAAATAGAAGCATACATCATCATACGATGGCACATAATAGAAATTTGTCTTTCAGTATGACCGTCAATACACCATTCATAAACGGAATCTCCGTTGTAAGAAGTGTTAGTTTGGTTCCAATCTCTTTCCTCAATTAAGACATCCTGACCAATGGCGATCCAAGATCTACAAGGCTGGCGGTAGTCCGCACGGCCATCTAGACTAGGATACAAAGTATTGATTTCATCAGAATACTTTAGTTGGTTATTTAGATCTAGCTTTATTCTTTTAATTTAGGTCGATTGTATGGAAGACTAGAAGCCATTACCAAAGCATGGGGCCTGTCTGTTTTCCAATATCGTCTACAGTAATAACAGTTCTAATTGTGGTATCAATTATTGCCCCTAAACGCAACACAACTAAGCGGGGACTTACAATACACCATTGCTCGTTATACTGTAGACGGTGCCGGAATCGATTGTTCCACCATCTTCGAACCAAGTCAACTCTTAAATTAAAGGATATAAGGCTGAGATCTATGATAACCTACTCATAATATTATGATTGAGTCTAGATAAAATCATGACATACTTACTATAGTTACCGGAGTTTCAACATAGATATGAACAAACTTAGCCGGAAATAGTTCCGACTATCATCTGAAGAGAAGAAAAAGGGAGATCGGAATAGTACCTGATCGGAAAGGACGATGATGTCACCAGAAGACGCCGGATAATATAAACACAATACTTTATTTATTGAGATAATATGTTACAGAGAGAGAGAAAAGAGAGAGAATAGAGAGTTTGCCAAAACTTGGCTTGCTCCAAATGAATAAAGGGAGTGGTCCTTATATAGACGGACCAGGGGAACAAAAGGAATCTCTATGGGACCCACATTCGGCCCCTTACAAAAAGCAGCCAATTATTTTGTCTGCTGATAAGAATAAAACAAATAAAGTGGACAAGTCTTATTTCTTGTCCATTTTTAACAATTTTTTAACAAGATTATTATTACATCTTGTCCTTCTCTTTAGACTTTTTGAATGATCCTTCCTGTGCTTGCAGGTACTGTTCTATTTGAAGAATTATTTCTTCTATTATAGAAGAAGGTGTCTCTGCTCGTTGAGACTCTTCTAAATCTGTTTCTGGCATATCTCCAGTACTGGAATTACTTCTCATTGAAGAATCCGATTTATCAATTTGGGAGAGGTTCTTCAATAAACTTTGTTCTACCTCCTTTAAATAATTTCTGATCATTTCCTCCCTATCACCGTCTTGTACGGAGATTCTCCTGGCAATATGAGTTACTGAATTGTCAGCTACTAATTTCTTCGGTTTTATCTTGTATTCAGCAACTGAATTTTTAATCCGATCAATTAGTTCGGCGCCATAAAGCGTTTTTGTCTGGGGATCTGTTTTCATCAACTTGTCCCAGAAGTTGGTATAATAGACTCTGTATAGGCATGGAATTTGTTCTTCAGGGGAAGTATATCCCACTTCCGGTATCCATTTGCAAATCCAGGGAATAGAATATTCAATACAGAAATACATCTGGTCAATAGTATCTATTTTGCAAATGTGTTCGGATAAATATAAATCCGTTATGAAAGGCGAAACTGCAGTCCAATCCTTATAAAGATTTAGGAATAGTTCTGGAAAAATTATTGTGGTAGGACCAAAATATGTCCACCATTTAATAAACCAAGTAGGAATAGGTTCATTAAAAACGTTTGAACAAATTTTTATCCACCAAGAATGTTTATGCTTTTCATTATTGTAAAAGAATACTTTTGAAAAAGCCTGGATATAATCCCAGTAAGTAAAGCTTGTGGGAGTTTTATTTATTAAAACTTTTTTCTCATAAATTGTAGAAATTCCCCAAGCTTCAATTGTTAGAATTCTTTTAACAATCAATTTAGAATACTGGTAAGTCTTGTTATCGTTACCAGTGAAGTGTTGAATATCAACAGTGCCCGTAGAGATTAACAGGCTCTCGTAGTAACTACGTTGTTTGTATGATACACCTGGAAAATACAATCCCGATGTAAGGTACCGTTGGCATATTTCCCACGGATCCCTTTTCATATCAGAATGCTCAATAAGAAATATCATTTCTTTTGATCCTTTATTGAATTCCTTTGAAGGCGTATCTCCTTCTTTCATCATTGAAGCGAATGTATCACTTTGCTTCTGAGAATCAAGGAAAGCTTTTAATTGTCCATATAATGGATGGCTTTCCGGAATATTGTCCAGTGAAATTGCTGGAGTTGAAGAAGATTCTCCAACTTTTGAATTGACCAAAGTTTTTCCTGCTATCTTTCTCAAAGCTGGAAAATCTCTGGATGATGAATAAGATGAATTAGGGGAAGTTGGAGAGACATATCTTCCCTTTCCCCGATTACTCTGTCCTCCGCCTTTACCGCGGACTGGTGGAGACCATAGTGGTTCTCCGTTTCCACCCATCCTTGAATAAAATAAAAGACAAGATTAGTTAAATTGATAATAATTATCCATATCATACCATGAAATATCTTCATCATCGTAATCAAATATTGAAAACAAGAAATCATCTTCTGCATCTTGTTCTAGAATTTCATCAATAAGATTTTTCAAAATTATTTCTTGGATATCTCGTCCAAGAAGAACGGCTAGAAGAATTGCAATTATTTTGTTATCACAAAAATATACACTAAGATTCATGACTTAATTTAGAAATTCTCTTGATAAGAAATCAGGTAGAGAATTATCAATTCCCTTTTTATAAAGAATTTCGAAATCAAAGGGTGCTAGCTATGCTTGCCACCTGGCGAAAATCATTTTAGAAGCGTCATGCTTATAGTCCTTATTAAACATAATTTTAACAGACTGAGCATCAGTTTTTATTAAAAACTTCTGATTATATAAATCATCTTGAAATTTTAGAACACATTTAACTATACAAAGCATTTCATGAGCCACAGTAGGGTATTTCTTCTGGGCTTCATTCCATTTTCCAGAGTGAAAACGAATCAAATACTCATGCTTATTGTTGGGATTAATTTGTTTTAGAATCCCACCAAAACCAATATTGGAAGCATCAGTTTCAATAATTTTTTGCCAGTTAGGATTGGCAAGAGTTAAGCAGGGGAGTGAATGAACTCGTTGTTTTACCCGTTTAACTAGATTTGTCAGACTATCAGTCCAAGGGGATTTAGAATCCTTTTTAACCTATCATAAAAAGGGGCTAAATCTCGAGAAAGATTTTTGTAGAAAGAGGAAATATAATTCAAACTTCCTAAATATCTTTGTAGCATAGTCCTGTCGGTAATAACATCAGGAAACTTAGAAGCAAAATCAATGGATCTTTGAATAGGAGTAATTTTTCCTTGACAAATATTATGACCAAGAAATCTTACTTCAGCTTTGAAAAAGGTTCATTTTTGGTTTTGAGATTACTAAACCATTTTGAATAACTATTTTCTTAAAAATATCCAAATGTTGAATATGATGTTCAAGAGTTTTTGAGAATACCAAAATATCGTCGATATAGACTATAATAAAATCTAAATAGGGGTTGAATATATCATTCGTAATTTTCTAAAATTCAGAAGGTGCATTTTTCAAACCGAAAGGCATTACATTCCATTCGTATTGACCAAACGGAACATTAAATGCAGTTTTATAAGAATGTTCTTTGAAAATCTTAATTTGCCAATAACCAGATTTTAAATCAAATTTTGAAAATATGTTTGAATCATAAAGTCTTGAAAGCAAATCTCTCTTGTTGGGGATTGGATATCTAATCCATTTCAAAACTTTGTTTAATGGTTTGTAATTAATCACTAAACGGGGATGACCGCGTTCTTTCTTAGCTGCATTATTCACATAAAAAGCAGTGCAAGACCAAGGTGGTTTAGAAGGTTTAATCAAATTCTTTTGTAAAAGATTAATAATCTCTTTTTTACAAAATTCAACTAACTCTGCATTCATTTGACAGGGTCGTGATTTAGTAGGAATCTTTTCTTCTGAAAAATTATCTTCATAAGGAAGAGTGACAATATGTTTCTTTCTATTCCAAAAAGCACTTGGATGATCAGCACAAATATCAACAGCTATTTTTTCAGAGATCAATTTAATTTTTTCCTGAATTTTTGCCGATTGAAGAGAATTTGTAATATTAAGACTATAAATTTCGAGTTGTAAAGAAATTACAAATCTTTCTTTATTTAAAATAATAGAGTTTATATCTCTAGTAATCGGATCAGTTACAAACTGAAATGAAATCGGGTTACCATTAAAAGTGGATGTAAAACCCTTTTCATCAATGTGAGTAAAGGGGTAGATTGCATTTATGAAAGGTGTTCCTAAAATAATTTGAGGACTCATGCAATCTTTTACAAGAAAAAAGAAATGAGGAATACAAACTTTGTTCTGGCAAATATGGGCCTTACTTAATTTATAACGAATAGACAAAGAGTGATTAGAAGCAGATTTAACTACATGAGTAGTTTTTTCAAATAATCTAGAAGGAATTAATCCTTCTTGAATACAACTAACATCAGCACCACTATCAATTAAAGCAATACCAGTTATAGTAAATTCTCTATTAACTAAAATTGTACACTGAACATGCCATTTATGCGCAGTTACAACCTGCATCATACCTAAAAAAATATCTCTTTTAGAAAAATCTAGTTTTTTATTTAAAAGATCTGTGTCAGAAGAATTATTTTCTTCAAAAAGAATTTTTTCTTTTCCTTTATTAGGAACAAAAGTTGAAGCTTCAGAATCGGATGATGAGCTGTCATTTTCTAACTGAGAAATCCTATGATGGTGGACTTCCTGATTCTGTTTCAGAGATTTAATCTCTTGCTTCAGTTTTTCAACTTCGAATTTTAAATCATCGAGTGAAGAATCGTGAATTTCGACAATTTCATGCTTCTTTTGTAATGTGTCAAAAACTTCTTTCATAGAATAAATTTCAGGAATACAGTTTTTCGGCTTATTCTTTTGAAAAGACTTTGAAGGAGAAGAAGAAGAATGTCACGACCCAAATCCGGTCGTGATGGCGCCCAACAATCAAGCTAGGCCAGCCAGACCAATAATTTAATTATCACAAATACCAGTCCCAAATGGACAACCAAAGAAGAATATATGAGTTTAAAACTCCAATAATGATAATAATGAACAAAATACTGACACTCCCAAAGATTTGGAGTCACAAGTCTAGAGCCTCTAACAAAACCTAACAGAAAATAGAGAATACTGTTTAGAAATACTCAAGTCTGAATATAAGATAGCAACTGAAAAGAGGAGGAGAAGCTAGGTTCTGCGAACGTCGGCAGCTACCTCAGCAACTCGGTATGACATTGCGAAACGCTGGAATGCCTGCCTACTGCTCCTGAGTGCCTGAGTCTGCACACAAAAGGTGCAGGGAGTAGGGGTGAGTACTAAGTACTCGGTGAGTAACAAATATATATAAGTAGCTTACTGTAAGAAATCCACAAAATACCACAATATGAAGCTACACTACAGTCCGAATCTCCTACGAACTAGCAGCAACAATACAATACAGCTACCACAGAGTAATTCAACAAATACAGATGCAATGCAATGCACATAACCGCTACGGCGTGTAGCCCGATCCAATTTAACGTCGACGACGCTCACTGGGGGTGTGTACAGACTCCGGAGGGGCTCCTACAGCCCAAGCGCAATACTGCTGCGGCGTGCAGCCCGACCCTCATATCAACCACTGCGGCGTGCAGCCCGATCCCATACTCAGTCCACAATAAGCAATTAAGTCACAAAACAATTCATTTTCCTTAATTCCAGCTCTCAATTCATAATTTATGAAAAATACTTTAACTTTATTAAGTTTGTAAAAGCCGGTGACTTAGCATTTCAAAAGTGTGATTTCAATTTCCAGGACTGAGATCAGTGATTTAAGCAATTATAGCTATCACATTAATATTGTCCTCTAAGGACGCTACAGATCGGCACAAGGGCCAAAACAAGGCTTACAACCCACAAATATATCAAATACAGTGTATTTCCAACACTAACAACATATTATTCACATCCGGGATGGACTAAGTCTCAATCCCTAGTCACAATCAATCCCGCACCTGCAACGGTGTGCGAGCCACGCCCTACTAGCGTCACAATGTGCTAAGCCGGGGTTTCGAACCCTCAGGCTACCATATACACAAACTACTCACCTCTAGCCGGTCGTAGACTCGTCCGCTATGCCTTTTCCTTTGAATTTAGCTCCCTCGTGCGTAGAATCTAGTCAAACCACAATAATTATATCAGATACGGGTCAAATAATCATAACCCACTTTCATATTCAAGCTTTCTTCAAACATGCTATTTGTTTCATTTTCAATCCAATTCACTCCTAACTCACCCGATATACTCCAATACCGTTATAAAAGCATAAGATATGCAAATGCAAGGTAACGGGGTGGAAATTCCCGTAACGACGGGCCGGGTCGTTACATTCTCCCCAACTTAAACAAACGCTCGTCCGCGAGCGGGTTAAGAAACATACCCGGAGCATCAAACAAGTGTGGATATCTGCTCCGCATCTCCTGCTCGGTCTCCCAAGTTGCTTCCTCCACGGGACGACCTCTCCACTGCACTTTCACTGAAGCTATGTCCTTGGATCTCAGCTTACGAACCTGTCGACCCAAAATGGCTATCGGTTCCACATCATAAGTCAAATCCTCATCTAGCTGTATCGTGCTGAAATCTAACACATGAGACGGGTCTCCGACATACTTCCGGAGCATAGATACATGGAACACCGGGTGAACTCCCGACAAACCGGGTGGCAAAGCAAGCATATAAGCCACCTCCCCAACTTTCCTAAGCACCTCAAAAGGTCCAATAAACCTTGGGCTCAACTTCCCTTTCTTTCCAAACCTCATAACACCCTTCATAGGCGAAACCTTCAGCAACACCTTCTCACCTACTCAATAAGATACATCTCGTCCGGTCCGCATAACTCTTCTGACGTAACTGAGCTGTGCGAAGTCTCTCCTGAATCACCTTCACCTTGTCTAAGGCATCTTGGACTAACTCCGTCCCCAATAACCTAGCCTCGCCGGGCTCGAACCAACCAACTGGAGACCTACACCGTCTCCCATATAAAACTTCATACGGCGCCATTTGAATACTGGACTGATAGCTATTATTATAAGCAAACTCCGCCAAAGGCAAATAATTAGCCCACGAACCACCGAAATCAATGACACAAGCACGCAACATATCCTCCAATATCTGAATAGTACGCTCAGACTGTCCATCCGTCTGTGGATGAAATGCTGTGCTCAGCTCTACCTGTGAACCCAACTCTCGCTGAAATGTCCTCCAGAACTGAGAAGTGAACTGGGTACCTCTGTCCGATATAATAGAAATAGGAACTCCATGCAATCTCACTATCTCACGGATGAATATCTCTGCCAACCGCTCTGAGGAATAAGTAGTACACACTGGGATGAAGTGAGCTGACTTGGTCAACCTATCCACCACCACCCAAACTGAATCAAACTTCCTCGCTCTCCGAGGGAGTCCACTAACAAAGTCCATAGTTATTCTTTCCCACTTCCACTCCGGAATATCAATACGCCGGAATACACCACCAGGTCTCTGATGCTCATACTTGACCTGCTGACAGTTTAGACACCGAGCCACATGGCTCACAATATCTTTCTTTATCTTTCTCCACCAGTAACGCTGCTTCAAATCCTGATACATCTTCGCGGCTCCCTGGATGAATAGAATACCGCGAGCTATGGGCCTCTTCCAATATCAATTCACGAAGGCCATCAACATTGGGCACGCATATCCGGCCCCGCATCCGCAATACACCATCACTATCAATAGTGACATCTCTGGCATCATCATGCTGAACTCTGTCCTTAAGGACAAGTAAGTGTGGATCATCATACTGGCGCTCTCGAATACGATCATATAAAGAAGAACGAGCTACTACACAAGCCATCACCCGACCGGGCTCAGAAATATCCAGCCTCACCATCTGATTAGCTAACGCCTGAACATCAACTGCTAGGGGTCTCTCCCCAACTGGAATATACGCCAAACTGCCCATACTAATAGCCTTCCGGCTCAATGCATCAGCCACTACATTGGCTTTTCCGGGATGGTACAAGATAGTAATATCATAGTCTTTAAGCAACTCAAGCCATCTTCGCTGCCTCAAATTTAGATCTTTCTGCTTAAACAAATGCTGAAGGCTGCGGTGGTCCGTATATACATCACAAGATACACCATATAAGTAATGCCTCCAAATCTTCAAGGCATGAACAATAGCAGCTAACTCCAAATCATGAACAGGGTAGTTCTTCTCGTGGGGCTTTAGCTGACGAGAAGCATATGCAATAACTCTACCCTCCTGCATCAACACACAACCGAGTCCAACTCTGGAAGCATCACAATACACCGTATATGACCCCGAAGCCGATGGTAACACAAGTACTGGAGCCGTGGTCAAAGCCTCCTTGAGCTTCTGAAAGCTCTCCTCACATT
This sequence comes from Nicotiana noctiflora, assembly GCA_032618575.1. Lineage (NCBI taxonomy): Eukaryota > Viridiplantae > Streptophyta > Magnoliopsida > Solanales > Solanaceae > Nicotiana > Nicotiana noctiflora. The sequence continues at coordinate 15,426 of JASVEL010005002.1, forward strand.
CATCAGACCACACAAATGGAGCATTCTTCTGTGTCAGCTTAGTCAACGGTGAAGCAATAGATGAGAAATCCTGAACAAACCGGCGATAATAGCCTGCCAAGCCGAGAAAACTCCGAATCTCTCTAGCTGAGGAAGGTCTGGGCCAATTCTGCACTGCCTCGACCTTCTGTGGATCAACCCGAATACCGTCACTGGATACTACATGTCCCAGAAAACCCACAGTATCAAGCCAGAATTCACACTTAGTGAATTTTGCATAAAGCTTCTCTTCTCTCAACCTCTGCAATGCCACTCTCAAATGCTGTGCATGCTCCTCCCGGCTGCGTGAATATACCATAATATCATCAATAAACACAATCACAAAAGAATCCAGGTACGGCCGAAATACACTATTCATCAAGTGCATGAATGCAGCTGGGGCATTAGTCAACCCGAAAGACATCACCAGGAACTTGTAGTGCCCATATCGCGTCCTGAACGCTGTCTTCATAATATCCGAGTCCCTAATCTTCAACTGATGATAGCCCGATCGAAGATCAATCTTAGAAAATACACTAGCTCCCCTGGAGCTGATCAAATAGGTCCTCAATACGAGGCAATGGGTACTTATTCTTCACTGTTACCTTGTTTAGCTGCCTGTAATCAATGCACATTCTCATTGTGCCATCTTTCTTCTTTACGAACAACACCGGTGCACCCCAAGGTGACACACTCGGACGAATGAAACCCTTATCTAAGAGTTCCTGAAGCTGTTCTTTCAATTCTTTTAACTCTGCTGGTGCCATGCGATAGGGAGGAATAGAAATGGGCCGAGTGCCCGGCACCAAGTCAATACCAAAGTCAATATCTCTGTCAGGCGGCATGCCTGGTAGGTCTGCTGGAAATACATCCGGAAACTCCCCCACAATGGGGACCGAATCAAGACTGGGTGTCTCAGCCTCAACATTTCTAATGAAGGCCAAATAAGATAAACAACCCTTGCCAATCATTCGTTGGGCCTTTATATAAGAAATCACCCCGTCGGACACATAATCAGTCAAGCCACGCCACTCGATCCTCGGATTACCTGGAATAGCTAGTGTGACTGTCTTGGCATGACAGTCCAGAATCGCATGGTAAGGAGATAGCCAATCCATGCCTAGAATTACATCGAAATCTACCATGCCCAGTAGTAATAGATCAACTCGGGTCTCCAGACCCCCAATAGTAATAACACAGGATCGATATACCTGATACACAACAACAGTATCCCCCACCGGGGTAGACACATGTACGGGCAAATCAAGAATACCACGGGTCATACCCAAATGATGTGCAAAATAAGTAGAGACATAAGAATAGGTGGATCCGGGATCAAATAAGACGGAAGCATCCCTGTGGCAGACTGAGATAATACCTGAAATGATCGCATCCGAAGCACTAGCATCCTTCCTATCCGGAAGAGCATAGAAACGAGCCTCGGCCTCCACCAGCACGATCCTCACCCCTAGGGCGACCTCTCGGATACCCGGCCACCAGCCCTAGCCGACTATGCCGGCGCCGAAGAAACAGGAGTAGAACACGAAGGCCGATCCCTCCGCCGAGACCGCTACGAAGCCACCGAGGACACTCTCTCCCGATATGGACCAAATCACCGCACTCAAAACAACGGCCCGAAGATGGAAGAAGGGGCCGCTGAGGACCCCTCGCTACCGATGAACCCCGTGCTGAGGAAGCAGGAGCAGAGCTCTGAGCCGGAAGAGCACTCGCGTGTGCCGACTCGCCGACGGCTCCGCCGACCCCGATAACCCTGCTGGCCTTGACGACCACGATCAGATGAAACCCCACTGGACTCTGTACGTCCAGACTGATGAGACCCGAAAGAGCGACCTCTGCTATGCTGAAATTGGCCCCTAGACGGAGCACCACTGTAACTACCTGAACCACGAGGCCTCTTAGCCTCTCTCTCCTCCCGCTCTCTGCGGCGATCCGTCTCAATGTGACGGGCAGCATCAACCACCTCCTCAAAGGTAACTGTCGAAACTCTCTCCCTGGTCATCAATATGCGGATGGGATAAATTAGGCCATCAATAAATCTCCTAATCCTCTCTCTGTCTGTAGGAACCATCCACATGGCATGACGGGCAAACTGTGTGAATCTCATCTCGTACTGATTAACTGTCATCTCTCCCTGCTTCAACCACTCGAACTGACGTCGCAGCCCCTCTCTCTGAGACTGAGGCACGTACTTCTCCAAAAATACCGTGGAGAACTGCTGCCAAGTGAGGGGCACTGCCCCAGCGGGCCTACGCCTCTCAAAATCCTCCCACCACTGAAATGCTGCACCTGTGAACCGAAAAGTGGTGAATGAAACACCGCTGGACTCTAGAATACCCGCGGTGCGAAGCATGCGCTGACATCTGTCAAGAAAACCCCGGGCGTCCTCGCCCTCAGCACCAATGTCGGAGGCTGAAGCCTCTCAAATCTCTCCAATCGACGCCGCTCATCGTCGGGCATAACCGGAACTATATAAGCAGAGCCGGTGCAACCGGCCGAACTTGCTCGGTGCGCGAGCCACAGGGGTCCGATTTCCTCCCCCCGCCCGTGAAGAAGATACTGCACAGCAGTAGCCGCAACTACTTGTGCCAAGCCTCGTGCACACCGATAAGATCTAAGCCAAGGTCTCTTGAAGACCTGGTATGACAATAGGCACTACCGGTGCTCGAGCCCCGAGTTGCCGGAGCGTTTGCCGCCGGAATCCGGTCCCGAGTCCGGGCCACTAGTGCGGGAATCCGACCCCGAGTCCGGTCACCGGCGGGTCGC
>JASVEL010005003.1:0-36332 GCA_032618575.1 Nicotiana noctiflora
ACCCCATTTCAGTGGTGTTGAGGGCGAGGATGCCCAGGGTTTCTTGGATAAGTGTCAGAAGATGCTGCGTACGGCTGGTATTCTTGAGTCCAGCGGAGTTTCATTTACTACATTTCAGTTCACCGGTCCCGCATTTGATTGGTGGGAGGAGTTTGAGAGGCGTAGGCTTGCAAGAGCAACACCTCTCACATGGCAGCAGTTCTCTACTCTCTTTCTAGAGAAATATGTACCTCAATCTCGTCGCGAGGAGCTACGTCGCCAGTTCGAGTGGTTGATTCAGGGCGACATGTCTGTGACCCAGTATGAGCTTAGATTCACTCAGTTGGCTAGGCATGCCACATGGATGATCCCCACTGATAGGGAGAGGATCGGGAGGTTCATTGATGGCCTCAACTACTCTATCCGTATTCTTATGACCAGCGAGCGAGTTTTGTCATCATCGTTTGAGCAGGTTGCTGATATGGCACGCTCCATTGAGGCGGATCGTCGCCGAGAGAGAGAGGAGCGGGAGGCCAAGAGGCCTCGTGGTTCTGGCAGTTTCAGTGGTGCTCCATCTAGAGGGCATTCCCAGCAGAGCAGAGGTCGCTCATCTAGACCTTTCTCATTCAGGCCGCCCAGAGCAGAGCGGAGGTTCTTATGGTCGTGGTCGACAGGGGTTTCGGCAGGGTCAGTCATCGCTTGGTGCCCTCCCGGCCCAGAGTGCAACACCTACTTCTCCAGGCACCAGGTGCATGTTATGAGTGTGGTGAGTTTGGTCACATGAGGAGATAGTGCCCTCGACTACGTAGGGGCAGGACTCAGCAGAGGGATCAGCCCTCCTCTTCAGCACCATCTCAGTCTAGTAGAGGTGGAGGTCAGTCTTCTCGTGGTCGCCCCAGGGGCGAGGAGAGATCTGGTGGAGACCAGGCACGATTCTATGCACTTCCTGACAGGCGTGATGTAGTTGCCTCCGATGCAGTGATTACATGTATCATTTCTGTCTGTCACAGATATGCCTCTGTTCTATTTGATCCAGGATCCACATATTCTTACGTGTCCTCTTATTTTGCACATTATTTGGGTGCGACTCGTGGTAGTCTTGATTTACCTATTCATGTATCCACCCCCGTGGGTGATACGATCGTTGTGGATCATGTCTATAGATCCTGTGTTATATCTATTGGGGGTCTGGAGACCCAGGCAGATTTGTTATTGTTGGGGATGGTGGACTTCGATGTTATATTGGGTATGGACTGGTTGTCTCCGTACCATGCTATATTGGACTGTCATGCTAAGACAGTTACGTTGGCCATTCCTGGTATTTCTCAGATTGAGTGGCGGAGTTCGACCGATTTCATCCCTAGCCGTGTTATTTCGTTCCTAAAAGCTCAGAAGATGGTTGAAAAGGGTGTTTATCGTACTTAGCTTTTGTGAGAGATGTGGGAGCTGAGTCTCTTAGCATGATTCTGTACCTGTTGTGAGGGATTTCCCAGATGTATTCCCCTCAAACCTGCCGGGCATGCCGCCGGACAGGGATATTGATTTTGGCATTGACTTGGTGCCGGGCACTCAGCCCATATCCATTCCTCCTTATCGAATGGCACCAGCCGAGTTGAAAGAACTAAAAGAGCAGCTTCAAGAACTTCTGGATAAGGGTTTCATCCGTCCTAGTGTGTCTCCGTGGGGTGCACCAGTATTATTTGTTAAAAAGAAAGATGGTTCCATGCGAATGTGTATTGATTATCGACAATTGAACAAAGTGACAATGAAGAATAAGTACCCTCTACCGCGCATAGATGATTTGTTTGATCAGTTACAGAGTGCGAGGGTGTTTTCTAAGATCGATCTTCGTTCAGGCTATCATCAGCTGAAGATCAGGGACTCGGATATTATGAAGACTGCATTCGGGACCCGATATGGTCATTATGAGTTTCTTGTGATGTCGTTTGGGCTGACCAACGCCCCAGCAGCATTTATGCATCTGATGAACAGTGTGTTCAGGCCTTATTTGGATTTATTTGTGATTGTGTTTATTGATGACATCTTGGTTTACTCGCGTAGCTAGGAGGAGCACACATAGTATTCGAGAGTGGTATTACAGAGACTGAGGGAGGGGAAGCTTTATGCAAAGTTCTCCAAGTGTGAGTTTTGGCTTGGTTCTGTGGCTTTCCTGGGGCATGTGGTGTCCAGTGATGGTATTCAGGTTGATCCGAAGAAGATAGAGGTGGTGCAGAGTTGGTCTAGACCGACCTCAACAACGGAGATTCGTAGTTTCCTTGGGATGGCAGGGTATTACCACCAGTTTGTTTAGGGAGTTTCTTCTATTGCATCACCTTTGACCAGGTTGACTTAGAAGGGTGCTCCATTTGTGTGGTCGGATGAGTGCGAGGAGAGCTTTCGGAAGCTCAAGACAGCTTTGACCACGGCTCCAGTGTTGGTACTACCAATAGCTTCGGGTTCTTATACCATTTATTGTGATGCCTTGAGAGTGGGGATAGGTTGTGTGTTGATGCAGGAAGGAAAGGTAATTGCTTATGCTTCTCGGCGATTGAAGCCGCATGAGAAGAACTATCCTGTTCATGACTTGGAGCTAGCCGCCATTGTTCATGCCTTGAAGATTTGGAGGCACTATTTGTATGGTGTGTCTTGTGAGGTGTATACCGACTATCGTAGTCTCCAGCACTTGTTCAAACAGAAAGACCTTAATTTGAGACAGCGGAGATGGCTAGAGTTGCTGAAGGATTATGACATTACTATATTATATCATCCGGGAAGGCCAATGTGGTGGCCGATGCTTTGAGCCGGAAGGCGGTCAGTATGGGGAGCTTGGCATATATTCCAGCTGAGGAGAGGCCATTTGCTTATGATGTTCAGGTGCTAGCCAATCGGCTAGTGAGGTTAGATATTTCGGAGCCCAGCAGGGTATTGGCTTGTGTTGTATCTCGGTCATCTCTATATGATCGTATTCGTGAGCACCAATATGATGATCCACATTTGGCTGTCCTGAGGGACAGAGTTCAGCATGATGATGCTAGAGATGTCACCATTGATAGTGACGACATATTGAGGATGCAGGGCCGGATATGTGTGCCCAATGTTGATGGCCTTCGTGAGTTGATTCTGGAGGAGGCCCATAGCTCGCGGTATTCTATCCATCCAGGAGCCGCGAAGATGTATCAAGATTTGAAACAACACTATTGGTGGAGAAAGATGAAAATGGACATTGTCGGACATGTAGCACGGTGCCTCAACTGTCAGCAGGTTAAGTACGAGCATCAGAGGCCCGGCGGTGTATTTCAGCGCATTGTTATTCCTGAGTGGAAATGGGAGAAGATCACTATGGACTTTGTTACTGGACTCCCTCGGACGGCGAGGAAGTTTGATTCTGTATGGGTGATTGTGGATAGACTGACCAAGTCGGCTCACTTCATTCCAGTTAGTACTACCTACTCATCGGAGCGGTTGGCAGCGATCTTTATTCGAGAGATTGTTCGGTTGCATGGAGTTCCGGTGTCTATCATATCCGACAGGGGTACTCAGTTCACTTCTCAGTTTTGGAGAGCATTTCAGCGAGAGATGGGTACGCGGGTTGAGTTGAGTACAGCATTTCACCCCCAGACAGACGGACAGTCTGAGCGTACTATTTAGATCTTGGAGGATATGTTGAGAGCTTGTGTGATTGATTTTGGTGGTTCGTGGGATGAGTTCCTACCACTTGCTGAGTTTGCCTACAACAACAGTTATCAGTCGAGTATTCAGATGGCCCCGTATGAGGCATTGTATGGCGAGCGGTGTAGATCCCCCGTGGGATGGTTTGAGCCTGGTGAGGTTAGATTGATAGGGACTGAGTTAGTCCAGGATGCTCTAGATAGAGCAAAGTTGATCCAGGAGAGGCTTCGTACAGCACAGTCTCGCCAGAAGAGTTATGCGGACCGTAGAGTTCGAGAGTTGTCTTTCATGGTTGGTGACAGAGTATTGTTGAAGGTTTCACCTATGAAGGGTGTCATGAGGTTTGGGAAGAAAGGAAAGTTGAGTCCTAGGTACATTGGTCCTTTTGAGATACTTAGGAGAGTTGGAGAGGTGGCATATGAGTTGGCCTTGCCGCCCAGCTTATCCAGCGTTCATCCGGTATTCCATGTGTCTATGCTCCGTAAGTACATCGGAGATCCGTCTCATGTAATAGACTTCAGTACCATTCATCTTGATGGTGATCTATCCTATGATGTGGAGCCTATTGCCATTTTGGGACGGCAGGTGAGAAAATTGAGGTCTAAGGAGATTGCATCGGTTAAGGTTCAGTGGAGAGGTCGACCCGTGGAGGAGGCCACTTGGGAGGTCGAGCGGGAGATGCGGAACAGATATCCTCACTTGTTTGAGACCTCAGGTAAAAATGTAATAGGTGCCGCTTGGCACATACACTGTGACGACCCGACTCGTCGTCACGAGAATTACCACCCCGTTATGTTGTAAATGCATGTTTTATGATTTTATATCGGTGTTAGAGTCTATCGGGTGAGTTAGGAGTGAATTGGATTGAAAATGAGGCATATAGCCTTTGTGAAGGAAACTTGAATAAGGAAAGTCAACCCGGAGTTGACTATTTGGTTAGAGGGCTTGGAATCGGATTCGATGATTCGGTTAGTTCCGAAAGGTGATTTGTGACTTAGGGGAGCGATCGGAATTGAATTTGGAGGCCCGGTGTAGAAATAGGCTTGAATTGGCTAAGGTTGAATTTTGGCGAAATCCGAACGGTAGGTGAGATTTTGATCCGGGGGTCGGAATGGAATTCCGACAGTTGCAGTAGCTCCGTTAGGTGATTTTGGATGTGCCTGCAAAATTTCAGGTCATTCGGACGTCGTTTAGTCGGGTTTTTGATTGATTGTGTAAATCGAAATGTTTTAAGGAATTTAGGCTTGAATTCGATGCGAATTATGGGTTTTGATGTTGTTAGACGTGTTTTGAGGATTTGAGCAAGTTTAAATAAGGTATTAGAAGGTGTTGGTGTGTTTGGATGGGGTCCCGGGGGCCTCGGGGTGTTTTCGGATGGTTAAACGGAAGAAAATCATGGAAATTGCAGGTTGAAGAGTTCGGGTTCTGTCATTTTCGCCCCTGCGGAAAGCTGGGCGCGGAGGCGAGTCCGCAGGAGCGGACTGAGGAGCGCAGGAGCGCTTGGCACCGCAGAAGCGGAATCCTTTCCGCTGAAGCGGCATCGCTGGTGCGAGCCAGTGATCGCAGAAGCGGACTAGATGGAATATGGGAAGGTCCGCAGAAGCGGATTATTGACCGCCTGGGCGAGTCCGCAGGAGCGGACTCTGGTGCGCAGAAGCGGGAGTTTTCGCAGAAGCGGGGAATAAATCGCGGAAGCGGACGCGCGTAAGCGGTCCTATTCTCGCAGAAGCGGAATTGGCCGGCTAGGCCTGGAATCGCTGAAGCGACCCTTTGGTCGCAGAAGCGGTTCCGCAGGGGCGGAATTTTATCCGCAGAAGCGAAAATCGCTGTGAGTTAAGTGTATCCGAAGTTAGAAAAATTTCAGAACATTTCACACATTTGGGTCTCGGCTTTAGAGGCGATTTGGGCGATTTTGAAGAGAAACTCAAGGGAAATCATCAGGTAATCAACTATGGACTTAAACTATGATTAGTATTGGTAATATTATGCAATTATATCATGAAAATGGAGGAATTTGGGGTAATTTTTGGAGGATTTAGCCTTAGGCTTGAACTTTAGAAAATCAAGGTTTTGAATGGGCAAATGGAGTCCGAATTTGGTAAAATTGATATGCTTAGACTCGTGTTGAGATGAGGGTTCCGAATATGTGACTTTTGTAATTTTTCGACAAGCGTACCGAAAGTCGGGTTTTGACAACTTTGGGAATTTTGATGTAAATTGAGTTGTTTTGATTGGGCGTCGTCCCATTGGCCTAATTTGTTGTATTTCTACTGTATTTGATCAGATTCTACGCGCGCGGAGCTTGATTCTCGTGGCAAGGGCATTGCGGAGTAGTCGTCGCGCCGTATTGAGGTGAGTAATAGATGTGGGTGATGACCAGCGGGTTCGAAACCCCGGTATACCACTTTGTGACGCTGTATAGCGGCGAGACACGCACACTCTTGAGAGTGCGGGGTCGATCATGAACCGGAGACTATATATTAGTCCGACCTGTTGATACTGTATTATTGGCTATTCTCGAGCCGTTGAACCCCCTTCTTGGGCGGTTGAGTATACTTGTGGGCCGTGAGCCAGTTATTGGATCCCGCGAGGATCATTATCATTGTCTTATCATATAGACATGCTAGTTTACTACTAGTCCGCAGCTATTTCTGTTATTATGCTAATTCCAATCTCCGGAACTTGATATTACTGTTTTCCAACTGAAAAATGATAAAAGAGTTTTCAAAAACTACTTTTGAGCCTGCGAGGCTGTATCTGCATATTAGCTGACTAGTAGTGGATCGGGCTGCGCGCCGCAGCGAGATATATGTTGGATCGGACTGCACGCCGCAGGAATATCTCTATGAGATGTGCTTGGGCTGTAGGAGCCCCTCCGGAGTCTGAACCCCCATAGTGAGCACGGGTACCCAAAATTGGAGTCGGGCTACACGCCGTAGCGGTCATATCATGCATTGCATTGCATTTAGCTACATCTGCTAGGTGTTATGCTATTTATTGGTATTTGTTGGAACAGGTACAGTGAAGATTGATTCTATGACAGGGTAGCCGATTATAGCTTTACATAGTGCTTTATTGCGGATTTCTTATCTGCGTTGTCTTACCCTTGTTTATTACCACCGAGTCTGGCAGTACTCATTTTACTCCCTGCACCTTGTGTGCAGATCCAGGTACCTCTCAGCAGTAATCTGGTAGCTGTTCGAGGCGACTTTCGTGGGATATACGAGGTAGCTGCAGAGTCCGCAGGACCCGATATTCCTTCCTACTGTCTTCAGATTTTGTATTACTTTTACTTCCGCACTTGGTATTTTTGTAAACCTTTATACACTTACGTTCAGTAGAGGCTCATGACTCTCGACCCTTCGGTCTATGGGAGTTAGTATATTTTGGGACTTGGTCTCCCCGCTGTTGGTATAAGTATTACTATTGTTTCATATTTTGAAATGATTAAATGGGTTAAAGAGAGCTTCTAGCTCCGTTGTTGATATTGATTGGTCAGGCTGGCTTAGCAATGTGTTGGGCGCCATCACGACCGGATTTGGGGTCGTGACATATTTGCTCCAGTTTCTTGCTTGGGCATTTGTTTTATTTTTATTTACACTATGACCGAGCTGTGAAGCACCTACGTATCCTCTTTGAGGAATCAGGTCAAACGTAGTTCCAAATTCCTCATTGTTATACTTCATTTCTTTTTCTTTTTCTTTTTATTTTCTTTATTTCTTTTTGTTGTTTTCTTTATCTTTTTCTTTTTCTTATCTTCCACATTTGTGTTTTTAATTTTTGTTACCGATTCCGAAGGAGGGGTATGAAAGAAATTAAAATAAGGCTCAAAGGGTTGACGATGCATAAAGTGTTTGGATAGCAGAACAAAATGCCTCCGTCATTCCAATATTCAAAATATGCCAAGTGCCAACAACACAATTAGACATTTACTATATCTTGAAATCCCTGTTGGGCAACACTCTCATTTTTATTACCATGAACGACCCCCATCTCAAAATGGCCAACTTCCCTGTAACGATTTTCATTTACTTGCCCCGGTTTCACAGGACTCGGGCTCCACATGATCTCAAACCATTCTTATTTCCTTAAATGCCTCGATCACCTCCCAATGGTCTTGTGATTAACTTTTAAGGTTAGGCCAGAACTATGCGTGCACGTCATGTCACTAGAGCTGGCAGAAAAAGAACTATAGGAAGGAAAGGACTAAACAACCAAAAATGTCTAGAAATAATATAAAACAGGTCATTGCAACCGATAAAACAACGACTCGAACAACCAACAAATAAAACTGGGGTTACAACCCATAGAATGAACCTAGACCCCTTTAGATGAGACACTACGATCAAAAGAAAAATACAAGGATAAAAAGGTTTGAGCTACAAGACAATATCAGGATTATAATTCTGAAATAACCCGGACAAATAGAAATGACAACAAAATAAGCCACCACAAATGACTCTCCAATTGATAAGCCTGACATTTAGCCACAAATTTGATTATAAGAATCACTATGGCCTTCTCCCATTTCAGTCGGCAAATTCCTGAGTGGATTCTCATATTCCGTGTCACTAGGCATCACCGCCAGAAAGTGTGTATCATCATGTGCAGGTAACGGATTCAGCGCGACATTCTGGGTGTCATTGTTTTGAATCACAATCAATCTTTCCTGGATCATCCTTTCTATTTCCCTTTTCAAATCCCGACAACTTTTCATGTTGTGCCCCTGGGCATGGGAATGGTATTCACACTTTTTAGATGGGTCAAATATCCTTGCACGTGGGTCCATATGATTTGGAGGGATGGGTGAAATCATGTCCTGTTGCTTTAACTTCTCAAATAAGCTTGCATAGGAAACTCCTATTGGTGTGAAATTATACTTCAACTTCGGTTCTGTGATGACCCGGCCCGTCATCATGTGAGTTATCACCTCGTTATCCCGGTTAAATGCGTGTTAATGTTTCAATATGCATGTTTGGTGAGTTTGAGTCAATTCGGGTTGAGTTTAGTTGGAAATGAGACAAAAAGTCTCTTAGAGGAAGGAATAGTTGGGAAAAGTCAACTAGACATTGACTTGTGAGTTAGAGAGCTCGGAATCAAATTCTAATGATTCGGTCAGCTCCGGGAGGTCATTTATGAGCTAGGAAAGCGATCGGAAGTGAATTTGGAGGCCCGGTGTAGTTTTATGCTTGAATTGGCTAAGGTTGAATTTTGGCGAAATCCGAACGGTAGGTGAGATTTTGATCCGGGAGTCGGAATGGAATTTCGATAGTTGCAGTAGCTTCGGTGGGTGATTTTGGATATGTCTACAAATTTTCAGGTCATTCGGAAATCGTTTGGTCGGATTTTTGATTGAATGTTGGTTTCGAAAAGTATAGTTGAAACTTAGGCTTGAATCCGTCATGATTTGATGATTTTTGGGTTAAGGCCATTTTTTTATGACTGGAACAAGTTTGAATAATGTTATAGGATGTATTGGTATTTTTGGTTGAGGTCCCGGGGGCCTCGGAGTGATTTTGGATGGCTAACGGGAATTTTTGAGTTGAAAAATGCAGCAGAAAAATTGCAGAGAATTTCGTTCTATGCGATCGCAATGCTCTGATGCGATCGCATAGTGTTAGCTACAGTACCCAGGATTTTGTTCTATGCAATCGCATAGACTTAGCTACGGTGACCGGAAATTTTGTTCTATGCGATCGCAATGCTCTAATGCGATCACATAGTGTTAGCTACAGTACCCGGACAAAATGTTAAAAACATTTCAGTCGCGAAAACAACCCATTTTTCCACCATTTTTGGCCATTCTTGAGAGGTTTTGGACGGGAATTGAAGAGATTTCGACGGGGAATCATTGGAGGTAAGATTTATGAGTTAAATACATGTTTTTATACAAGAATCATCCATGGAATTCATGAATTTATAGCTAAAAATCAAGAAAATAGGGCTTGGAGCACAAACCTTAAATTTAGGATTTGATGGACCATTTGTGGTCCGAATTGGGAGTTCTTGGTATGTACGGACTCGTGGCGAGACAAGGATTCCGAAAATATGAATTTCAGAATTTTTTGTGACGTGGGCCTCGGGCTCGGGTTTTGCGAATTTCGTGATTTTGAGTATTTTTCGAGTTCTTTCGATTGGGTTATATCCCATTAGCATATTATGATATATTACTTATAATTTTGGATAGATTGGACACGCGTGGAGGCCAGTTTGAGGAGCAAAGGCGTCGCGGGTATGAATTTTTGCCGGATCGAGGTGAGTGGTGATAGTAAATAATGTAATGAGGGTTTGAAACCTCGTACTAGCACTTCACAGTGCTATGTTGAGATGGGACACGCGTCTTGAGACGGGCATGGCAGCATTGTGATTGGGGACTTGGATTCAGTCCTTCCCGGCTTATAGTAGACTGTGTATTACAACTGATAAAAAGATTATAACTGTGTAATTGGGCTAATAGCCATATTTGGGGCCTTGGGCCGATTTGTAGATCATTAGGGGACCTGTAGAGCTAGGTGACCCTTATATCGTGTTGGAACTTACACTCAGCCAGAAAACTATCTGAATAGCATATTAAAAGCTAGTACTAGGTGTGTACTGTGAGAGACTGATTACCTAGGTGGAAATTCCTTGATTTAGTTGAGTGTGCCTGAAAGGCCAATCCTACACTAATTGGGACAGGGTCGAGGACCCGTTATGAGGTGTTATTTTCATATATATATATATATATATATATATATATATATATATATATATATATATATATATATATATATATATATATATATATATATATATATATATATATATGTATGTGTTGCACGCTGCAGCAGTACATATATTGGATCGGGTTGCACGCCGCAGCAGTATATATGTTGGACCGGACTGTATGCCGCAGTATTATTGCGCTTGGACTGTAGGAACCCCTTCGGAGTCTGAGTCCTGCACACATTCTCAGTGAGCGCTGGTGTATATTATGGGATCGGGGTGCACGCCGCAGCAGTATAGCTATATATGTATATATATATATTGGATCGGATTGCACGCCGCAGTAATATATGTGTGGATCGGACTGCACGCCGCATTATCATAGCGCTTGGGCCTAGGGAGCCCCTCCGAAGTCTGTACACACCCCAAGTGAGCGCCGTCGACGTTAAATGGAGCGGGCTGCGCGCCGCAGCGGTATATGTATTGGAGTGGGCTGCACGCAGCAGCATTATACTTATTCATATCCTTATACATACTTAAATACTTATACATTATGGACATATGTATACATTTACATATATAGAGTTGGCTGTACACCGTAGCGGTACCAGTGAGTATTAGGTCGGTGTGGGACCTTGTTGAGTTGGTTGTGGACTGGAGATCAGAGTACTCACCGTAGTGATGACTTACTTGTGGGGGTTTGCCTTAGAACTGTTTAGTGATAGTACATGAGTTCTTACTTTTAGTTATTGTTTATCATTATTACTCACTGAGTTGAAATATACTCACCTCACTCCCCTGCACTTTTTGTGCAGATTAACAGGTACCCGAGAGCAGTTGAGTTGTTGTAGCTACTGATCCTTATCTACTTTTGCGGAGACTACGAGGTAGCTGCCGGCGTCCGCAGAACCTGTTTTCTATTTCTTTATCATCCTGTTGTTTTCATCTAGTAGACTTGTTTGTACTAGGATGTTTATTCTGTAGAGGCTCAGTCTTGTGACACCACGATTCGGTTGGGACCATATTTTGTATGTTGCTACTATTGCGTTTATCATATTGTCATGAACACTTGCTGTTTAACTTTAACTGGATTAATTGGAATTAATAATTGGCTAGTTTAAGAGGTAATATGGTCGGGCTTGCCTAGCATTGTGTTGGGCGCCATCACGACCGGGGTTTGGGTCGTGACAAGTTGGTATCAGAGCCTAGGTTAACAGGTTTCGCGAGTCATGGGCCGGTTTAGTAGAGTCTCGTAGATCGGTACGGGGACGCCTGTACTTATCCTCGGGAGGCTGCAAACCTTTAGGAAAGTTTCAAATTCTTGGAATTCTCATCGTGCGTGTTTGATTCAGCTTGAGATGTAATTCTTGAAATTCCTCCCGCACATTGATGCGCGCACTCGAGTGCTTAGCGATAAATTTGCCCCGATGGCTTATGATTCCCCAATCGAGGGACGAGATATAATCTCTGTGAGTTCATGTTGGGCCAGTCTAGAGGACTTGAGGCCGGATCCTTGTCTATGGCTTGAGCACCAAGGTGCTAATTTCGCGAGCCGGTATTATGAAATTCATGCGATCATTATTGATCTTAATTATGAAAATGGCAGTTTGATAATGGGTGAGCTGCAAGTTATTCAATCCTTATTGTGATCTGTTACATAGCCCTAGCTATGGGCGTGGTGAGTATGTTCATGTTCCTTAGCGGAAAGGTAAAGTGCATTACGTGTGGTAGTATGAGTTCAGACGCAGGAAGACCAAATTGGCTGTGCTAGGGGTATCACGGTGAAAGGTATATGTGTTATGATTTGAGCAGGCGCAGCGCATGTTCATGTACTAATGTTGATGATATAATTCGTGTATTATTGAGATTTATGTTGTTGACATGCATTGTGATGTCTTGTCGAGTTGCGGATGTATTGTTAGGATGGTTTTGGTGATTCTCTAGCAGGTGGATAGGCCAAATTACAAAGGAAACTCTGTCGAAATTTTTGGAAAAATTGGGACTTAGAAAAATATTTCTGTCACCTGGAGAGTAGGCTTAAATGTCGTGTGTGAATAAATACAAGAATTGCAGAAGAGTTAAGATTTCTGATGATTCGAATCTCCGCTGAAGCTTGTAAATGACTTGAGTTTAATCTAACTAGAACATTGTGGCATCAATTGAGCAAGAATGATGTGAGGGGCTAAAAGTGCCTTGACGTATTTGGCTTCGAGCTAAGGTGGGGAGGTTGCTATTGACTAGCTGCACATTGATGCGCGCACTCGAGTGCTTAGCGATAAATTTGCCCTGATGGCTTATGATTCCCCAATCGAGGGACGAGATATAATCTCTGTGAGTTCATGTTGGGCCAGTCTAGAGGACTTGAGGCCGGATCCTTGTCTATGGCTTGAGCACCAAGGTGCTAATTTCGCGAGCCGGTATTATGAAATTCATGCGATCATTATTGATCTTAATTATGAAAATGGCAGTTTGATAATGGGTGAGCTACAAGTTATTCAATCCTTATTGTGATCTGTTACATAGCCCTAGCTATGGGCGTGGTGAGTATGTTCATGCTCCTTAGCGGAAAGGTAAAGTGCATTACGTGTGGTAGTATGATTTCAGACGCAGGAAGACCAAATTGGCTATGCTAGGGGTATCACGGTGAAAGGTATATGTGTTATGATTTGAGCAGGTGCAGCGCATGTTCATGTACTAATGTTGATGATATAATTCGTGTATTATTGAGATTTATGTTGTTGACATGCATTGTGATGTCTTGTCGAGTTGCGGATGTATTGTTAGGATGGTTTTGGTGATTCTCTAGCAGGTGGATAGGCCAAATTACAAAGGAAACTCTGTCGAAATCATGATTTGAATCTCCGCCGAAGCTTGTAAATGACTTGAGTTTAATCTAACTAGAACATTGTGGCATCAATTGAGCAAGAATGTTGTGATGGGCTAAAAGTGCCTTGACGTATATGGCTTCGAGCTAAGTTGGGGAGGTTGCTATTGACTAGCTAATTGCACGGTTGTGTGCTATGTTGATCATGTCTCTAAGTACGTCGGAAATTTTGGTAAAGGTTATGGTGCTTCGTAGATCTGAAGAAATACTAGGGTGTTTTGAACTGCTGTTGGTAAAGAATGTTCAGCGTATAGAAAAGAACGATAGCTAATTGTACATGTATGCAATCATGTTCTGCGATGTCAGAGTTCTAACAAGGCACAAGTGGTTCTATTCAATAAGACAGTGGAATTATAACTGAATAAGGGTGAATGACGCCCGAGAATAGTCTTGCGATGTTCAAGACTTTGCTTGTAACGGTAAGGTGCTTTAAGATTTTGTATATGGCTAAAGACGGTGGTTTCGTTAGAAGAAATCAAGAGTTTTGTTATGTTATGGGGATGATGAGATTTTATGTATCTATATTGGAGAGTAATAATAACGAATTCAAAATTACAGGAAGTTCTTCAAGGTAAAGTGTTGTAGATTGTGGTATCTTTGGGAAACATCTGAGGGAGTATTCAGCGGCCTGTGAGTCTTAGACGGTGTGGTCTTATGTACGAGTCTCGTGTGGTAACATCAGTTGATGCAGTTATGGTGCAGCATGGTATATGCGATGTGCTATGGAAAGATGATAACGACATGTTCAAGGTTTTGAGATCAGTTCATATTATATGGGAAGTCATTAAAATCCCCAAGCAGCGTGGGCAGCTGCAAATAATCTGAGAATCAATCTTCCTGGTGATTGAGGAAAATGGTACTATTATTCTAGTAATTCGGCAGAGTATATGGTCAAAAGGGCCATGTAATATAAACTGATAATATCTAGTGGTGTGGTGGTATCCTCTTGTTGGATTGGCAATGATGATTGAGTTGTAAAGGGCATAAGGAGATTTCTGAATGGCTTACGTGGTATGAATGAATGCTTGATGTGTGTTATGTATTCATACGGTGGAGTGTGGAATCAGTCATAATGATTCATGCGTTATATATGTGTTGGAAACTAGAAGTTCTCTTAATCCGCCTACGCAGTGGTGGTATGTCGTGTGTATCGTAACCGTTTAGCGGTTATTGGTAATTGGAAGCCCTAGTGGGTCTCTCGTTACTTGATATGATGAATTTGAATAAT
This sequence comes from Nicotiana noctiflora, assembly GCA_032618575.1. Lineage (NCBI taxonomy): Eukaryota > Viridiplantae > Streptophyta > Magnoliopsida > Solanales > Solanaceae > Nicotiana > Nicotiana noctiflora. Next base: position 14,466 of record JASVEL010005003.1, read on the forward strand.
GATATATGATTGCAGACTGGTTGTCATAAGTCAAGTTGTCTAGACTAATGTGATATGGACTGTATCAGAGAAATGTCACAACTGCGTGGCAGAGTGCATCAGATCATGCTCCAACAGGGTAGATGTACCCTAGGGCTAGCGGACGGCTGTTAGGTATTGCTTTGTCAATTGGGCCTTCGTGGCGGATATCAGTGTAGAGGTATCTACCATTGATTCAGTTCCGGTATTGAGGAACTTTGTCGGATGCGTTTAATGAGCAATTCGACTCGATGTGCATTTCCTTTTGCGAGATTTATGCGTGGATCGGGTGGCACGCCGCCACGGGTTATTTGGATCGGGTGGCACGCCGCCATAGGTATAGTATCCGGATCGGGTGGCACGCCGTCACGTGTATGTCATTGGAGCGGGTTGCACACCGCAATAGTGTAATGTGAAAATAAAGTTAGTTATATGTTACCTGGTGTATGTTATTGGAACGGGTTGCGCGCCGCAACAGTGTGATGTGGAAAATATAGCTTCCTATATGTTACCTTGTATACAATACTTCCTAGCTTCTAAGGAATAGTCCGTATTGGGTATCGCTCGGGGAATAGCACATCGGTTGTGTCCTTTCAGGATTTGATAGCGTACATCAATTGTATCACCGCAATTGTGATTGATTGCTTGGGTTCAGACCTAGATCTGTGCGTGGATAACCGTTCTGATCATGGTGACTTGAGCTGCTTCGTGAGTAATAGTGTTTGGATAGAATCATTAGTCGTGGCTAGGCCACGTGATATTTTGACCTTTCATGAAGGAGTCATGTACTCTATTCCTATGATGTGTGACGGGATCTCAGTTTTATGATATGATGGTACAGAGGAATTGAATTACAGCTCTGTTGTTGGAGTCGGTTGTCATGATTTGAGTATGTTCAGACGTTTCCTATTGGAGCTTGTGTTGTGCTTGTCGCGGATTAGGCCGGTGTTGAGGCATCATATCACCAGTGTGGTGTGTTATAACCTAAATGATCATTTGAGTCATTAATGAGTGCGAGCATGTATGATTTCAGTTGGTTAGAAGGGTAATATCGAGATTTGGCTTCGAATTCTGTTGTAGTATCAATTAAAAGGGAAATGGATTCATGAATGGTTGACCAGAGAGATGGGTTCGATATATCGCGTGTGCGGTTGCTGTGGGCAAGATATGAAGGTGTTGGAATAAGACTTTATCTAATGAGAAAGGTTCTTTCTGCTAGTATTTGGTTATTGTGGCCAGTTGTTGTGATTAGAGACTATCGTCTCGAGTGATTGGGTTGTTTGATACATCATGTGATCTCACCCGGAGTGGCGAGTTTGGCTATTACAGTTGGATCATGTGTACTCTGAGTATAGATGTGGGATTCAGATTTGGTATATGATTTCGGATAGTGCAATGTGGTTTATGGTTCAGATAGACTGTGGAAATTTAGATGTTCTATGTTATCGGACTTATGGAAGATAGGGTGAAGTGGTATCACCCCGAGTATATGCTTGGTGAGGTCATTCAGCTATTGTGTTGAATCTAGTACAACTCCGGGTCCGCTCGAGGACGAGCGTTTGCTTAAGTTGGGGAGAATGTGATGACCCGGCCCGTCATCATGTGAGTTATCACCTCGTTATCCCCGTTAAATGCTTGTTCATATTTCAATATGCATGTTTGGCGAGTTTGAGTCAATTCGGGTTTGAGTTTAGTTAGAAATGAGACAAAAAGTCTCTTAGAGGAAGGAATAGTTGGGAAAAGTCAACTGGACATTGACTTGTGAGTTAGAGAGCTCGGAATCGAATTCTAATGATTCGGTCAGCTCCGGGAGGTCATTTATGAGCTAGGAAAGCGATCGGAAGTGAATTTGGATGCCCGGTGGAGTTTTAGGCTTGAATTGGCTAAGGTTGAATTTTGGCGAAATCCGAACGGTAGGTGAGATTTTGATCCGGGAGTCAGAATGGAATTCCGATAGTTGCAGTAGCTTCGGTGGGTGATTTTGGATATGTCTGCAAATTTTCAGGTCATTTGGACATCGTTTGGTCGGTTTTTTGATTGAATGTTGGTTTCGGAAATTATAGTTGAAACATAGGCTTGAATCCGTCATGATTTGATAATTTTTGGGTTAAGGCCGTATTTTTATGATTGGAACAAGTTTGAATAATGTTATAGGATGTATTGGTATATTTGGTTGAGGTCCCGGGGGCCTCTGGGTGATTTTGGATGGCTTACGGGAATTTTTGAGTTCTAAAATGCAGCAGAAGAATTGCAGAAAATTTTGTTCTATACGATCGCAATGCTCTGATGCGATTGCATAGTGTTAGCTACAGTACCCAGGATTTTGTTCTATGCAATCGCATAGACTTAGCTACAGTGACCGGAAATTTTGTTCTATGCGATCGCAATGCTCTAATGCGATCGCATAGTGTTAGCTACAGTACCCGGACAGAATGTTAAAAACATTTCAGTCGCGAAAACAACCCATTTTGCCATCATTTTTGGCCATTCTTGAGAGCTTTTGGATGGGAATTGAAGGGATTTCGACGGGGAATTAGACACGCGTCTTGTGACGGGCGTGGCGGCATTGTAATTAGGGACTTGGACTGAGTCCTTCCCGACTTATAGTAGACTGTGTATTACAACTGATAAAAAGATTATAACTGTGTAATTGGGCTAATAGCCTTGTTTGGGGCCTTGGGCCGATCTGTAGATCATTTGGGGACCTGTACAGCTAGGTGACCCTTATATCGTGTTGAAACTTACACTCAGCCAGAAAACTATCTGAATAGCATATTAAAAGCCAGTACTAGGTCTGTACTGTGAGAGACTGGTTACCTAGGGTGGAAATTCCTTGATTTAGCTGAGTGGGCCTGAAAGGCCAATCCTACACTAATTGGGACAGGGTCGAGGACCCGTTATGAGGTATTATATATATTGGATCGGGCTGCACGCCACAGCAGTATATATGTTGGATCGGACTGCATGTCGCAGTATTATTGCGCTTGGACTGTAGGAGCCCCTTCGGAGTCTGAGTCTGCACACATTCTTAGTGAGCGCTGGTGTATATTATGGGATCGGGCTGTATATGTATATATATGTATATATATATAATGGGTCGGACTGCACGTCGCAGTAATATATGTGTGGATCGGACTGCACGCCGCAGTATTATAGCGCTTGGGCCTAAGGAGCCCCTCCGAAGTCTGTACACACCCCAGTGAGCGTTGACGGCATATTGAACATGAATGGCTTTTGTGGTATGAATGGTCGCTTGATGTGTGTTATGTATTCGTACGGTGGAATACGGAATCAGGCATAGTGATTCATGTGTTATATATGTGTTGGAGACTTGAAGTTCTTGTAACCCGCCTACGCAGCGGTGGTATGTCATGTGTATCGGCACCGTTTAGTGATTATTGGAAATCGGAAACCCTAGTGGCTCTCTCTTAACTTGATATGACGAATTTGGATTATGATACTTGATTGCTGACAAGTTGCTGACTAGTTGTAATGGGTCAGGTTGCCTATACTAACAAGATATGGACTATGATGGAATGGTACAAATTGCGTAGCAGAGTGCATCAGAGTATGCTCCAGCAGGGTAGTTGTACCTCAGGACCAGCGGACGGCTGGTAGGTATTGCTTTGTCAGTTGGGCCTTCGTGGCGGATATTAGTGCAGAGGTTTCTACCATTGATTTAGTTCTGGTATTGAGGAACTTTGTCGGATGCGTTTCTTGTGGACGAACTTGAGGCTATATATGTTTATTGTAATGAGCAATTCGACTCGATGTGCGTTTCCTTTTGCGAAATTTATGCGTGGATCGGTTTGCACGCCGCCACGGGTATGGTATCCGGATCGAGTGGCATGCCGCCATGGGTATGTCATTGGAGCGGGTAGAACGCCGCAATAGTGTAATGCAAAAATAGAGTTAGTTATGTGTTACCTGGTATATAATACCTCCTGGCTTGCGAGGAAAAGTCCGTATTGAGTATCGCTCGGCGAATGGCACATCAGTTGTGTCCTTTCAGCATTTGATAGCATACGTTAATTGTTTCACCGTGGGTGAGGTTGATTGCTTGGGTCCAAGACCTAGATCTGTGCGTGGCTAACCGTTTTGAGCTTGGTAGCTTGACGTGCTTCATGAGTAATAGTGTTTTGATAGAATCACGAATCGTGGCAAGGCCACGTGATGTTATGACCTATCGAGGAGGATTAAGGTACTCTATTTCTATAATGCGAGACGCGATCTCAATTCTATGTTATGATGGCATGGAGGAATTTAAATGCAGCTCTTTTGCCGGAGACAGTTGTCATGATTTGAGTGTGTTCAGACGTTTCTATTGGAGCCTATATTATGCTCGTCGTGGCTTAGGCCGGTGTTGAGGTGTCAAATCACCAGTGCGGTGTGTTATAATCGAAATGATCGTTAGATCAAATAGTGAGTGTGAGTATATGTGATTTCAGCTAGTTAGAAAGGTAATACCGAGATTTGGGTCCGAAATCTGTTGTGGTATCAGTTAAAAGTGAAATGGATTCATGAATGGTTGACCTGAGAGATGGGTTCGATATATCGCGTGTTCGGTTGTCGTGGGCATGATATGAAGGTGTTGGAACAAGACTCTATCTACTGAAAAAGGTTTTCCATTTGGTATTTGGTTATCATGGGAAATTGTTGTGATTAGAGACTATTGTCTCGAGTGATTCGGCTGTTTGACATCATATGATCTCACCCGGAGTGGTGAGTATGGGTTATTGCAGTGGATTCTAGTGTATCCTGAGTATAGGCATGGGATTAACAATTGGTATATGATTTCGGAAAGTGCAATGTAGTTTATGGTTCAGATGGTCTGTGAGATTTCATCTATATGGTGTTTTCGGACTTATGAGAGATAGGGTGACGTGTGATCGCCGAATATATGCTTGGTAAGGTCATTCAGTTATTGCGTTGCTTCTAGTACCATTCTGGTACGCTCGAGGATGAGCATTTGTTTAAGTTGGGGAGAACTTGACGACCCGGCCCGTCGTCACGGGAATTACCACCCCGTTATCTTATATTTATGTGTTTTATGCTTTCATATCAGTGTTAGAGTCTATCAGGTGAGTTAGGAGTGATTTCGATTGAAAATGAGGCACATAGCCTTCTTGAAAGAAGCTTGAATGTGGAAAGTCAACCTAGAGTTGACTATTTAGTTAGAGGGCTCGGAATCGGATTCTGATGATTTGGTTAGTTCCGGGAGGTGATTTGTGACTTGAGGGAGCAATCGCAATTGAATTTGGAGGTCCGGTGTAGAAATAGGCTTGAATTGGCTAAGGCTTAATTTTGACGAAGTCCGAACGGTAGGTGAGATTTTGATCCAGGGGTCGGAATAGAATTCCGACAATTTCTTTAGCTTCGTCATGTGATTTTGGATATGTCCGTAAATTTTCAGATCATTCGGACGTCGTTTGGTCAGGTTTTTGGTTGAATGTGTAATTCGGAAAGTTTTAAGGAATTTAGGCTTGAATTCGATGTGGATTATGGATATTGATGTTGTTAGACGTGTTTTGAGGATTGGTACAAGTTCGAATAAGGTATTAGGATGTGTTGGCATGTTTGGATGAGGTCCCGGGGGCCTCGGGGTGTTTTCGGATGGCTAAACGGGAGAAAATGTGGAAAATTGCAGGTTTTGACTCTGGTTCTGTTGTTTTCGCTCCTGCGGAAATGGGGGCGCAGGAGCGAGTCCGCAGGAGTGGACGTGGGGGCGCAGAAGTGCTGTTGATCGCGGAAGCGGAGCTGGGCCCGCAGGGGCGGCACCGCTGGTGCGGAAGGTCAGCCGCAGAAGTGGCCCAGGGCCATGAGGTGAGGGATCACTGAAGCGGAAGGGTAGCCGCTTAGGCGAGTCCGCAGAGGCGGACTCCTAATCGCAGAAGCGGGAAATCCCGCAGGAGCGGGAGAAATTCCATAGAAGCGGACGCGCAGGAGCGGTCCGTGGATCACAGGTGTGGAAATGGCCAAATAGGCCTGGATTCACATAAGCGACCATTTGGTCGTAGAAGCGGTTCCGTAGAGGCGGAAATAGTCCGTAGAAGCAAAAATCGCAGAGAGTTAATTGTATCAGAAGTTAGAAATTTCAGAAAACATTTCAACATTTGGGGTCTCGGCTTAAGAGGCGATTTGGGCGATTTTGAAGAAAAATTCAAGGGAAATCATCAGGTAATCAACTATGGACTCATATTATGAAAATGGAGGTAGTTGGGGTAATTTATGGAGGATTTAGCCCTAGGCTTGAACTTTAGAAAAACAAGGATTTGAGTGGACAAATGGAGTCCGAATTTGGTAAATCTTATATGCATAGACTCGTATGGAGACGAGGGTTCCGAATATGTGACTTTCGTAATTTTCCGAGAAGCGTACCGAAAGTCGGGTTTTGGGAACTTTGTGAATTTTGATGTAAATTGAGTTGTTTTGATTGGGTGTTGTCCCATTGGTCTAATTTGCTATGTTTATACTATATTTGATCAGATTCTACGCGTGCGGAGCTTGACTCTCGTGGCAAGGGCATCGCGGACTAGTCGTCGAGCTGTATTGAGGTGAGTAATAGATGTGGGTGATGACCAGCGGGTTCGAAACCCCGGTATACCACTTTGTGACGCTGTATAGCGGCGAGACACGTACTCTCTTGTGAGTGCGGGGCCGATTATGATTTGGGGACTATGGCTTAGTCCGACACGTTGATACTATGATATGATATTGGCTATTCTCGAGCCGTCGAACCTCCTTCTCGGATGGTTACATATTATATAGTGATATTGGCTACTCTTGAGCCGTTGAACCTCCTTCTTGGATGGTTGAGTATACTTATGGGCTGTGAGCAAGTTATTGGGATCCTGCGAGGATCGTTACCATTGTGCTGTGATATTGACATGCTTGTTTTACTACCAGTCTGAAGCTATTACCGTTATTATGATTTTCCAATCTCTGGAACTTTGATATACTGTTTTCAAATAAAAATGATAAAAGAGTTTTCAAAACTACTTTTGAGCCTGCGAGGCTGTATTTGCATATTAGCTGATTGGAAGTGGATCGGGCTGCGCGCAGCAGCATATCTTCATGATATTGTGCTTGGGTTGTAAGAGCCCCTTCGAAGTCTGAACCCCCACAGTGAGCACGGGTACCCAAATTGGATCGGGCTACGCGCCGTAGCGGTCATGTCATGCATTGAATTGCATTTAGCTACATCTGTAGCTGTTATACTTGTTGTTGATATTGTTGGTTCTCTACTGTTGATATTGAACTGTTACAAGGTATTGATTACAGCTTTACATAGTGTTTTATTGTGGATTTCTTATCTAAGCTGTCTTACCCCTATTTATTACCACTGAGTCTGGCAGTACTCATTTTACTCCCTGCACCTTGTGTGCATCCAGGTACCTCTCAGCAGACCTGATCCGGTAGCCGTTCAGAGGCATTGTGCAGGATAGTCGAGGTAGCTGAAGCGTCCGCATGACCTGACTCCCCTTATAGCTGTGATTTCTTTTCATGTTTCTTTTCTTTCCGCACTAAGTTATGGTTGTAAACCTTATTACACTTATGTTCTTTAGAGGCTCTTGACTTTTGACCCTTCGGTCTATGGGAGTTGGTATGTGTTGGGACTTGGTTCCCCGTTTTCGATATATATATATATCACTGTTGTTTTATGATTTGATATGTTTAAATGGGATAAAGTGAGCTCTTAGCTCTGTTATTGTTATTAATTGGTCAGACTGGCCTAGCAGTGTGCTGGGCGCCATCACGACCGGATTTGGGGTCGTGACAAGTTGGTATCAGAGCCTAGGTTTACTAGGTCTCATGAGTCTTGAGCCGGTTAGTAGAGTCTTGTGGATCGGTACGGGGACGCCTGTACTTATCCTCGGGTGGCTGCGAACCTTTAGGAAACACTTCACATTTTTTGGAATTCTTATCGTGCGTACTTGATTCAGCTTGAGATATAATTCTTGGAAATTCCTTCCATACGCCTGTACGCGTACTCGAACGCTCAGTAATATAATTGCGTTATGGCTTGTGATTTCCCCGAACGAGGGGCGAGATATAATCTCTGTGAGAGCATGTTGGGCCAGTCGGGATGACTTGAGGCTTGACCTTGTCTATGACTTGAGCATCGAGGTGCTGATTTGGTGAGTGGTGGTAATAGATAATGTACTGAGGGTTTGAAACCCCGTATTTGCACTATACAATGCTATGCTGAGATGATACACGCGTCATGTGAAGAGCGTGGTGGTATGGTGACTGGGGATTTGGACTTGACCCTTCCCGATTGATAGATTACCGTGTAAAATGACTGAGACTGGGCTTATATCTATGTACTTGGGCTAGTATCCATGTTTGGGGCCTTGTGCCGATCTGTAGAGTATTAGGGAGGCTTACTAATGGATGAGCTGTTAATTGTTCGACTCTTGTCTAATCTGTTGTGTAGCCCCGAGCTATGGGCGTGGAGAATATTTATCATATCTCTTAGTTGGAAGGTAAAGTGCCTTATGTGTAGTGGAACGAGTTTAAACTCAGGAAGACTAAAGTGATTATGCTATGTGTATCCTGGTGGAAGGTATTGTGATGAAATGCTAAATTGATAAGAAGTAGGAGGGTTGATCCTCATGTGTAATAGAAAGGTATTTGATATGTTTTATGATTCGAGCAGGTACAACGCCTGTTCATGTAACAATTATAATAATATGATTTGTGTAGTATTGAGACTAATGTTGTCGATATGCATTGTGATGTCTTGTCGAGTTGTGAATGTATTGCTAGGATGGTTTTGGTGATTCTCTGACAGGTGGGTACGCCAATTTACAAAGGAAACTCTGTCAAAAATTTTAGAAAATTTGGGACTTAGAAAAGATTTTTGTCACCTAAAGAGTGGGCTTAACTGTTGTGTGTGAATGAATACAAGAATTGCAAAGAGCTAATATTTCTGATGATTTGAATCTCCGCCGAAGCTTGTAAATGACTTGAGTTTAATCTAACTAGAACAGTGTGGCATCATTTGAGTAAGAATGCTATGAGTGGCTAAAAGTGTTTAGATGTATGGCTCCAAGCCAAGTTGGGGAGGTTGTTATTGATTAACTGATTGCACTGTTGTGTGCTGTGTTGGATTTGTCTCTAAGTATGTTGGGAAAATTTTGATAAAGAATATGGTGCTTCGTAGATGTGAAGAAATACTAGGATGTTTTGAACTGGTGTTGGAAAGGAATGTTTGGTGTATAGAAAAGAAAGGTAGCTAATTGTATCTATATGTAATCATGTTCTGCGGTGTCGGAGTTCTAGTAAGGCACGAGTGGTTCTGTTCAACAAGACAGTTGAATTACAGCTGAATAAGGGTGAATGACGCCCGAGAATTGTTTTACGGTGTTCAAGATTTTGCTTGTAACAGTCAGGTGTCTTAAGATTGTGCATGTGGTTAAAGACGGTGGTTTCGTTAGAAGAGATCAAGACTTGTGTTATATCATGTGAATGATGGGATTCTATGTAACCGTATTGGAAGGTAATGATAACGAATTCAAATCGCATAAAGTTCTCCAAAATAATATATTGTAGAATGTGGTATTTGTGGGAAACATTGAGAGAGTATTTAGTGGCCTATGGGTCTTAGATGGTGTGGTCTTATGTACGACTCTCGTGTGGTAACATGAATTGATGTATTATGGTGCTACAGTAATGCTAATATTAAAGTAAAGATGAATCAGAAAGGAAACTGGGTACATGGAACAACTTGTTAATAAACCGAAGCAGTATGATAAGGAATACGATTAATTCCTAGTATGTGGTTGAAGTAATGAGTCTTGCAGATATTGTGCAATAAAGCTTTTGACTGGCAGTTGTGTAACCTGATATGGGTATAAAGTCTCAGTCCTAGCAGAATAACTTATGCAATGTAATTGGGAGAAAGAGTTTATGATGTGTTTTAACGTGGTTTAAAAATGAGTGCATTTTTCCAGATGGTGTACAAGGCGTGGAATGTGTAATGAGTCTTCTCTATATGGGATCATGAAAGTCCTTGGCTAGTTGAGTGCGCCGATGTTTGCGGCGTAGGAAAGGAATATGAATTTCCATGCTATCTTAGTGTGGTGTGGCATATGCGATATGTGATGGAAAGTTGATAATGGCATATTCAAGGTTTTGAGATCAGTTCATAATATATGGGGAGTCATTAAAATTATCGAGCAGCGCGGGCAGCTGCAGGTGATTTAAAGAATCGATCTTTCTGGCGATTAAGGAAAATGGTACTTCTATTCTAGTAATTTGGCAGGGTATATGGTCCAAAAGGACAAGGTAATGTAAACTGATAATATCTAGTGGTATGGTGGTATTCTCTTGTTGGATCGACTGTAATAATTGAGTCGTTGATGGCATAGTGAAATTCCTGAATGGCTTTCGTGGTATGAATGGGAGCTTGATGTGCGTTATGTATTCGTACGGTGGAATACGGAATCAGGCATAGTAATTCATGTGTTATATATGTGTTGGAGACTTGAAGTTCTCGTAACCCGCCTACGCAGCGGTGGTATGTCATGTGTATCGGCACCGTTTAGTGATTATTGGAAATCGGAAGCCCTAGTGGCTCTCTCTTAACTTGATATGACGAATTTGGATTATGATACTTGATTGCAGACAAGTTGCTGACTGGTTATCATGGGTCAGGTTGCCTAGACTAACAAGATATGGACTATGATGGAATGGCACAAATTGCACAGCAGAGTGCATCAGAGTATGCTCCAGCAGGGTAGTTGTACCTCAAGACCAGCGGACGGCTGGTAGGTATTGCTTTGTCAGTTGGGCCTTCGTGGCGGATATTAGTGCAGAGGTTTCTACCATTGATTTAGTTCTGGTATTGAGGAACTTTGTCGGATGCGTTTCTTGTGGCCGAACTTGAGGCTATATATGTTTATTGTAATGAGCAATTCGACTCGATGTGCATTTCCTTTTGCGAAATTTATGCGTGGATCGGTTTGCACGCCGCCACGGGTATGGTATCCGGATCGAGTGGCATGCCGCCATGGGTATGTCATTGGAGCGGGTTGCACGCCACAACAGAATATTGTGAAAATAAAGTTAGTTATATGTTACCTGGTATACAATACCTCCTGGCTTCCGAGGAAAAGTCCGTATTGAGTATCGCTCGGCGAATGGCACATCGGTTGTGTCCTTTCAGGATTTGATAGCATACGTTAATTGTTTCACCGTGGGTGAGGTTGATTGCTTGGGTCCAAGACCTAGATCTGTGCGTGGCTAACCGTTTTGAGCTTGGTAGCTTGACGTGCTTCATGAGTAATAGTGTTTGGATAGAATCACGAATCGTGGCAAGGCCACGTGATGTTATGACCTATCGAGGAGGATTAAGGTACTCTATTTCTATAATGCGAGACGCGATCTCAGTTCTATGTTATGATGGCACAGAGGAATTGAAATGCAGCTCTTTTGCTGGAGACAGTTGTCATGATTCGAGTGTGTTCAGACATTCCTATTGGAGCCTATGTTGTGCTCGTCGTGGCTTAGGCCGGTGTTGAGGTGTCAAATCACCAGTGCGGTGTGTTATAATTGAAATGATCGTTGGAGCCAATAGTGAGTGTGAGTATATGTGATTTCAGTTGGTTAGAAAGGTAATACCGAGATTTGGGTCCGAAATCTGTTGTGGTATCAGTTAAAAGTGAAATGGATTCATGAATGGTTGACCTGAGAGATGGGTTCGATATATCGCGTGTTCGGTTGCAGTGGGCATTATATGAAGGTGTTGGAACAAGACTCTATCTAATAAAAAAGGTTTTTCAGTTGGTATTTGGTTATCATGGGATATTGTTATGATTAGAGACTATTGTCTCGAGTGATTTGGTTGTTTGATACATCATATGATCTCACCTGAAGTGGTGAGTATGGGTTATTGCAGTGGATTCTAGTGTATCCTGAGTATAGGCATGGGATTAACAATTGGTATATGATTTCGGAAAGTGCAATGTGGTTTATGGTTCAGATGGTCTGTGAGATTTCAGCTATATGGTGTTTTCGGACTTATGAGAGATAGGGTGATGTGTGATCGCCCGAATATATGCTTGGTAAGGTCATCCAGTTATTGGGTTGCTTCTAGTACCATTCTGGTACGCTCGAGGATGAGCGTTTGTTTAAGTTGGGGAGAATGTGACGACCTGGCCCGTCGTCATGGGAATTACCACCCTGTTATCTTATATTTATGTGTTTTATGCTTTCATATCAATGTTAGAGTCTATCGGGTGAGTTAGGAGTGATTTCGATTGAAAATGAGGCACATAGCCTTCTTGAAAGAAGCGTGAATGTGGAAAGTGAACCTGGAGTTTACTATTTAGTTAGATGGCTCGGAATCGGATTATGATGATTTGGTTAGTTCCGGGAGGTGATTTGCGACTTGAGGGAGCAATCGGAATTGAATTTGGATGTCCGGTGTAGAAATAGGCTTGAATTGCCTAAGGTTGAATTTTGGACGATTGAGTATACTTATGGGCTGTGAGCCAGTTATTGGGATCCTGCGAGGATCGTTAGCATTGTGCTGTGATATTGACATGCTAGTTTTACTACCAGTCTGAAGCTATTACCGTTATTATGATTTTCCAATCTCTGGAACTTCGATATATTGTTTTCAAATAAAAATGATAAAAGAGTTTTCAAAACTACTTTTGAGCCCGCGAGGCAGTATTTGCATATTAGCTGACTGGAAGTGGATCGGGCTGCGCACCGCAGTGTATCTTCATGATATTGTGCTTCGGCTGTAGGAGCCCCTCCGGAGTCTGAACCCCCACAGTGAGCACGGGTACCCAAATTGGATCGGGCTACGTGCCGTAGCGGTCATGTCATGCATTGCATTGCATTTAGCTACATCTGCTAGCTGTTATACTTGTTGTTGATATTGTTGGTTCTCTACTGTTGATATTGAACTGTTACACGGTATTGATTATAGCTTTACATAGTGTTTTATTGTGGATTTCTTATCTACGCTGTCTTACCCCTGTTTATTACCACTAAGTCTGGCAGTACTCATTTTACTCACTGCACCTTGTGTGCAGATCCAGGTACCTCTCAGCAGACCTGATCCGGTAGCCGTTCGCAGGCATTGTGCGGGATAGTCGAGGTAGCTGCAGCGTCCGCAGGACCTGACTCCCCTTCTAGCTGTCATTTCTTTTCATGTTGTCTTTTCTTTCCGCACTAAGTTATGGTTGTAAACCGTATTACACTTATGTTCTTTAGAGGCTCTTGACTCTTTACCCTTCTGTCTATGGGAGTTGGTATGTGTTGGGACTTGGTTCCCCATTTTCGATATATATATATATCACTGTGTTTTATGATTTGATATGTTTAAATGGGATAAAGTGAGCTCTTAGCTCTGTTATTGTTATTGATTGATCAGGCTGGCCTAGCAGTGTGCTGGGCGCCATCACGACCGGATTTGGGGTCATGACAATAATGTACTGAGGGTTTGAAACCCCGTGCTAGCATTTCACAGTGCTATGTTGAGATGGGACACGCGTCTTGTGACGGGCGTGGCGGCATTGTGATTGGGGACTTGGACTCAGTCCTTCCCGGCTTATAGTAGACTGTGTATTATGACTGTTAATGAGATTATAACTGTGTAATTGGGCTAATAGCTATGTTTTGGGCCTTGTGCCGATCTGTAGATCATTAGGGGACCCGTAGAGCTAGGTGGCCCTTATATCGTGTTGGAAACTTACACTCAGCCATAAAACTAGCCGAATAGCCTATTAAGAGCCAGTACTAGATATGGACTGTGAGAGACAGATTACGTAGGGTGGAAATTCCCTGAATTAGCTGAGTAGGCCTGAAAGGCCAATCCTACGCCATGATACCCGATCGACTACGAATACTTTGCCTTCTATTATTCGGTCTAGCAATGTTTCTTCGAGCTCTTCGAGGTCACGGACTCGTTCGAGGATGGGCACTCTGACCTTGTATCTTGGTTCGAAGGAACCTGGGGTAGATCTTAAACCCATCACGTTTCAATCCTGATCTATTGTGACGACCCAAAGGGTCATCACTTATTTTATTAATAATTTCGAGCTTCCGAGGCCTTGAAAACCTCATTCTATGTTGCCTCGATTTACGTGCACGATCCGAGCATGTAGCCGGAAAGATTTTGTGATAGAAAATATGAATTCTATGAGAAATTTGGATAAAAATGATATTAATATTGATATGGTTGACTTCGGTCAACATTTTTGGTAAACGGATCCGGACTCGAGATTGGATGGTCCCGAGAGGTCCGTAGGAAAATATGGGACTTGGACATGTGTCCGGAGTCGAATTCCTGAGGCCTAGAGCCCAAGTTATGAATTTTTATGTGAAATTGTTTTTGATGCAATTATTAAAGGAAATAAATTAATAGACCTTGGTATCGGGCTCGTATTTTGGTTCCGACGCCCGGTACAAGTCTGAAATATTATATATGTGATTTCTGTAAAATTTGGTGACATTTGGATGTCGTTTGAGATGTTTTGGACCTTGAGTTCCAAGTTAAGAAGTTTTGAAAAATCAAAAGTATGAAAATCATGAGTTTGAGGCTCGATTTGATTAAAACGAAGTGATATTGGCGATATGATCGCACGAACAAGTCCATAATGTGTTTTTGAGGTTGTGTACATGTTTGGTTTGGAGCCCGGGGGGCTCGGGTAAAGATTTGATAGGCCGTTGGATGAAAATCTGAATTTTGAACTGCTGGTTTTTTTCACCCAGCTGTTGGCTTCGCAATTGCGAAGAATTTCTCGCAATTGCGAAGGTGACAAACCAAGGCAGGGTTCGCAAATGCGAACCCTTGATCGCAAATGCGAAGGGCGTCCAGGAAGGCTTGGGTTCGCAATTGCGAACATAACCTCGCAAATGCGAGGCCTTCACTGCTAAGCCATGCTTCGCAAATGCGAAGCATTCTTCGCAAATGCGATGCCTTCACTGCTAAGCCATGCTTCGCAAATGCGAAGCCTTCTTCGCAAATGCGAAGGAGCCTTGTTCGCAAATGCGAACATTATGTCGCAAATGCGAACCTCCCAGTATGCCTTGGCTTCGCAAATGCGAACAAATGTTCGCAAATGCGAACTTTCCACCCTTAGCTTATTTTTCAAACTCCAGAAATTGGTCGGGGTTCGCAATTGCGAACCCATGTTCGCAAATGCGAACACAGAGACCTGAAAAACACGAATTTCACTCATTTCTTCATTTTTCACAAAACCAAAACACCCATTTGCGACTCTTCAAGGATTTCTTCTTCATCAAAACGATTGTAAGTCACTTTTTACTTAATTCTTTCAATTCCTAACATCATTAAACATGTTTTTCATTAGAAATCAAATGTTTTCATGGTAAAATTCTTGTTTTTGGTTAGAAAATAGGTTTTTCATAAATTGGGGAATTGGACCTCGAATTGAGGTCCGATTTTGAAACAAATTATATACATGAACTCGTGGGGGGATGGGTAACCGGATTTTGGTCCTAACCCCGAATTCCGACCATGTGGGCCCGGGGTTGAAATTTACTATTCATGGCATAATGTTGTAAAAGTGTTATTTGGTATTAAGAATTAGTTTGTGGAGTAGAATTGATGATATTAAATCAATTGTGTATAGATACGGTTGGATTGGAGCCAAATTGAAAGAAAAGACATTTCCACGGATTGGATTGTTCATAAGCATTCGAGGTAAGTGTTTGTTCTATCCTAGCTTGAGGGAATAGGACTATGTGTTATGTGTTATGTGATCGAGTGCGGTGTATGGGCTGTGGTGACGAGCATCCATACACTGGCGTCTAGTATGACCGTGAGTCGTTGGAAAAATGATTAATTGAGATATATTAAAGATGAATTATTATTATTCTTCCTTGTTAGGACTTATTGTGAAGAAAATTATTGATTGCCCTTGATGGGACGGTTTATGAATTACTGTTTTCTTTCTTTGCCCTTAACCGTGATTGTTATTTGGGTGAGGAAGAGAGATAATGCACGAAGGGTGATGCCGTGCCATGTTTATTATTGATTATGCACGAAGGATCATGCCGTGCCATGTTTATTATTGATTACGCACGAAGGATCATGCCGTGCCATGTTTATTATTGATTATGCACGAAAGATCATGCCGTGCCTGTTTATTATTGATTATGCACGAAGGATCATGCCGTGCCCTATTATTGATTATGCACGAAGGATCATGCCGTGCCCTATTATTGAACCATGTACGAAGGATCATGCCGTACTATGGATGTGAGGATGAGAGTAAAAGCACGAAGGGTGATGCCGTGCAACTGTTTGCTATTCCTTGAATTGATATTATTTGTGTTTACATTACACTTTGTTTTTTTTCCTTGTGAAATTATTAACTGTGGTTAATTGTTGAATTCTTTAAGATATTCCTTATTGTGTTAATACTTGATTATTTCTTGTTATTTTGTGGTACACATATATATTGAATTGCACAGGTTTATGTGGGTGTCCGGTCCTAGGCTTGTCACTACTTCGCCGGGATAGGCCAGGCACTTACCAGCACATGGGGTCGGTTGTGCTGATACTACACTTCTGTGCGTTTTTGCACAGGTCCAGGTTACGATCAGGAGCAGCAGCGGCAGCAGCAGCAGTAAATAGATTGCGTGGGAGTTGATTACATTTGAGACCAAGGTAGCTTGCAGACGTCCGCAGGCCCGGCGTCTCTTTCTTTATTTATGTTTATAGCTGTAGTCTCATTATTCCGAGACGAACAGAATTATGTTATATTTTCTTCGGACTTTTATGTGTAGTATTCCATAGTAGTTTGTGAGTTGGTGACTCCAAGTCTTGGGTAGAGGATTTCAGTATGATTTTACCTCGTGATTCATTATTTCCATTTCGATAAAGTATTCCGCATTTATTCAATTAAAATTGTGTTAAAAATAGGATAGTATGAATACAGTGGCTTGCCTAGCTACCACGAGTAGGCGCCATCACGATCCCGATATTGGGGAAAAATCCGGGTCGTGACAAGTTGGTATCAGAGCTCTAGGTTACATAGGTCTCACCACTCACGAACAAGCTTAGTAGAGTTTGAGAGGTAGGTACGGAGACGTCCGTACTTGTCCTCCAGAGTCTATTGAGTTAGGAAAGAGTCTCTCATTTGTTCTTTCTTGTCGTGCTACTTGATCCTCAATTACTGATTGAATTTCTATTCTGTCCTTTCGCAGATGGTAAGGACACGCACTTCTTCGTCCGCCGACCAGCAGCCTGAGCCCCAGACAGCTCCTGTGAGGGGCAGGGGTCGAGGCCGTATCAGAGGCCGTGGTAGGGGTAGAGCTCAGCCCCAGGCAGCTACCCCAGAGGTGGAGCCCCATATTGAGATTAATGAGGAGGTTCCGATTCCAGCAGCTCCAGTGGGCCCAGCTCAGGTCCCAGGAGAGGCTTTAATTACCCCAGATCTCCGGGATGCCTTGATCAGAATAGCGGGATTCATGGACAGCATTGCCAGAGCGGGTTTATTATCAGTTGCCCCAGCTACTTCTCAGGCTGGAGGAGGGGCCCAGACTCCTATTGCTCATACTCCGGAGCCAGTAGCTCCTCAGCCTCAGGCACCAGTAATCCAGCCAGCTGTGGCCACTCAGTCAGGTACCGCAGCTCATGCCGGTGATGGAACGGCCATGACTTCTGATTCGTTATGGAGGCTTGATCGGTTCTCCAAGCTATTTACCACTACTTTCAGTGGAACCGCATCAGAGGATCCTCAGGACTTTTTATTGAGTTGCCATGAGATTCTCAAGACTATGGGGATCGTGGAGACAAACGGAGTTGATTTTTGTACTTTCGGACTTGCAGGATCCGCCAAGACTTGGTGGAGAGATTATTGCCTCTGACTCGACCAGCAGGGTCCCCAGCTTCTATCATGGGACCAGTTTGCGGAACTGTTTATGGAGAAGTTTCTCCCTGCTACTCAGCGGGATTTACTTCAGAGGCAGTTTGAGCGCCTCCATCAGGGCACTATGACAGTTACAAGTATGAGACGAGATTTATCGACTTGGCTCGTCATGCAGTGGTGATACTTCCCACTGAGCGGGAGAGGGTCCGCAAGTTTATAGACGGGCTTAATCATCCGATTAGACTCCAGATGGCTATGGGCGCGGGGAGTGACATATCATTTCGGGAGGCAGCCAATGCAGCACGCAGGGTTGAGATGGCTCTTGCTGGGGAGGCGGTTATTCTTCGGATAAGAGGCCTCGCCATTCGGTAGATTTGGTGGTTCTTCCTCCGGCAGCAGAGAATCCTTTGATAGAGGCCGGCCTCCGAGCCTTTTCATTCCGCCCTTCGGTCTTCACAGCGGTGGATCGGTGATCGTGGTTCTCGGGGTATTATTCGGACCGGTCTCCTATTAGTGCTCGGCCTCTTCGTAGCGTTCGTGGAGGCCATTCGGGTCGTCGGGGCCAGCAGCCCTATCAGTCCTAAGAGTTGC
This sequence comes from Nicotiana noctiflora, assembly GCA_032618575.1. Lineage (NCBI taxonomy): Eukaryota > Viridiplantae > Streptophyta > Magnoliopsida > Solanales > Solanaceae > Nicotiana > Nicotiana noctiflora. Next base: position 32,933 of record JASVEL010005003.1, read on the forward strand.
TACGGTTGTGGCGACCCGGGTCATTTTATCAGGAATTGCCCTATAGCAGCGGGCAACTCTCAGCAGCGGGGTCCTCGTCCTATGATTCGAGGCCCCAGCTGACCCTCAGCCTGCCCAGCCAGCCAGAGGCGGGGGTAGAGATTATAGAGGTGGAGGTCGAGACCGTAGAGGCGGAGACCGTCCAGCGAGAGGTAGAGGTCAGCCAGTTGATGGTCGTCCTAGAGACGCAGCTCAGAGGGGAGGTGCAGATCCCCGATTCTATGCTTTACCAGCCAGGCCAGAGGCAGAGGCATCAGATGCTGTGATTACAGGTACTATTCTTGTGTGTGGCAGAGGTGCTTCAGTATTATTTGACCCCGGATCTACATATTCCTATGTGTCTTCCTACTTCGCACCGTATTTGGCCGTGCCCAGCTATGCTCTGGATATTCCAGTTTATGTGGCTACGCCAGTGGGTGACTCTATTGTAGTCGATCGGGTGCATCGTGCGTGCGTAGTTATATTTGGGGGTCTTGAGACCCGTGTTGATCTGTTGCTCTTGGATATGATAGATTTTGATGTCATATTGGGGATGGACTGGTTGTCCCCATACCATGCTATTCTTGATTGTCATGATAAGACTGTCACCTTAGCCTTGCCAGAATCACCCCGATTAGAGTGGAAGGGTACCTCAAGCCACTCCGTTCGCACCGTTATTTCTTATGTTAAGGCTCGACGTATGGTCGAGAAGGGGTGTCTAGCTTATTTGGCTTATGTTCGTGATTCCAGCGCAGAAGTTCCTTCCATTGATTCAGTCCCTATTGCACGGGAGTTTCCCGAGGTTTTTCCTTCAGACCTGCCGGGCATGCCACCCGACAGGGATATTGATTTCTGTATTGATCTGGCACCGGGTACTCAGCCCATCTCTATTCCACCCTATCGTATGGCCCCGCCGGAACTAAAAGAGTTGAAAGATCAGTTGCAGGACCTTCTTGAGAAGGGCTTTATCAGGCCCAGTGTTTCCCCCTGGGGAGCACCTGTGTTATTTGTAAAGAAGAAGGATGGCTCGATGCGGATGTGTATTGATTACCGGCAGTTAAACAAGGTGACTATCAAAAATAAATATCCACTGCCGAGGATTGATGATTTGTTTGACCAGCCCCAGGGAGCGAGGGTATTCTCTAAGATAGACTTGAGGTCAGGCTACCATCAGCTGAAGATCAGGGCGGCCGACATTCCCAAGACAGCCTTTCGCTCTAGATATGGGCATTATGAGTTCTTGGTCATGTCCTTCGGGTTGACCAATGCCCCAGCAGCATTCATGGAGTTGATGAATCGAGTATTCGGGCCTTACTTAGATCTGTTCGTGATAGTTTTCATAGATGACATCCTGGTGTACTCCCGCAGCCAGGAAGAGCACGAGCAGCACCTCAGAGTGGTTCTTCAGACTCTGAAAGATAACCAGCTATATGCCAAATTTTCAAAATGTGAGTTCTGGCTGAGTTCGGTAGCATTTCTGGGTCACATTGTATCAGTGGAAGGTATTCAGGTGGACCCAAAGAAGATTGAGGCAGTCCAGAATTGGCCTCGACCAGCTTCAGTGACTGAGATCCGGAGTTTCTTGGGGTTAGCAGGTTACTACCGTCAATTTGTAGAGGGGTTTTCTTCTATTGCAGCCCCGATGAACAGGTTGACCCAGAAGGGTGCCCAGTTCCAGTGGTCAGATGAGTGTGAGGCGAGCTTTCATAAGCTCAAGACAGCCTTGACTACAGCACCAGTGCTGATACTACCGACGGGTGCAGGGCCTTATACAGTTTACTGTGATGCGTCCCGTACAGGACTTGGAGAGGTATTGATGCAGCATGGTAATGTTATTTCTTATGCTTCGAGACAGCTAAAAATACATGAGAATAATTATCCAGTTCATGATCTTCAGTTGGCAGCAATGGTTCATGCCTTAAAGATCCGGAGGCATTATCTATATGGTGTGACATGTGAGGTGTACACTGATCACAAAAGCCTACAGTACTTGTTCAAGCAGAAGGAGTTGAATCTACGACAACGGAGATGGTTAGAATTGCTAAAAGACTATGATGTTACTATCTTATATCACCCAGGTAAGGCCAATGTGGTGGCCGATGCATTGAGTAGAAAGTATGCCAGCATGGGTAGTCTTGCATATATTCCGGTCAATCAGAGACCATTAGCTCTAGATGTCCAGGCCTTAGCCAACCGGTTCGTGAGATTAGACATTTCTGAGCCTAGCAGAGTGTTAGCCTGCACGGCCGCTCGTTCTTCTTTATTAGAGCGTATCCCTGAGAGGCAATTTGATGATCCTCATTTGCGTGAGTTGAGAGATACGATACAGCAAGGAGGTGCCACACAGGTAAATCTAGATGATGATGGGGTATTGAAATTGCAGGGTCGAGTTTGTGTGCCCAATGTCGAAGGGATTCGAGAGTTAATCTTAGCGGAGGCCCACAGTTCGCGGTATTCTCGTGAAGATGTACCAGGACTTACGGCAGCACTATTGGTGGCGCAGAATGAAGAAAGATATCGTTGCGTATGTCGCTTGGTGTCTAAATTGTCGGCAGGTGAAACTATGAGCACCGGAGACCTGGTGGTGTATTCCAGAGAATTGAAATTCCCGAGTGGAAATGGGAGCGGATCACTATGGACTTCGTTACTGGACTTCCTTTGACTCGGAGGAAATTTGATGCTATTTGGGTCATTGTTGATAGATTGACCAAATCAGCACACTTTATTCCAGTATCTGTCTCCTACTCGTCGGAGAGGTTAGCGGAGGTTTACATTAGGGAGATTGTTCGTCTCCATGGAGTGCCGGTATCTATTATCTCTGATCGGGGTACGCAGTTTACCTCGCGGTTCTGGAGAGCGGTCCAGCAGGAGTTAGGCACCCAGGTCCAGTTGAGTACAACTTTTCATCCTCAAACGGACGGTCAGCCCAAGAGGACTATTCAGATCCTAGAGGACATGCTCCGAGCCTGTGTCATTGATTTTAGAGGCTCATGGGACCAGTTTCTGCCATTAGCGCAGTTCGCCTACAATAACAGCTACCAGCCTAGAATTTAGATGGCCCCGTATGAGGCGTTGTATGGTAGGCCATGTCGGTCTCCAGTCAGATGGTTTGAGCCGGGAGAGGCTCGGTTGTTGGATACAGACTTAGTTCAGGAGGCCTTGGATAAGGTCAAGACTATCCAGGAGAGATTGCGTTCAGATCAGTCTAGACAGAAGACTTATGTGGATCGTAAGGTTCGAGATGTAGATTTCATGGTCGATGAATGAGTGTTGCTCCAAGTGTCGCCTATGAAGGGCGTGATGAGGTTCGGGAAGAAGGGCAAGCTCAGCCCTAGGTATATTGGCCCATTTGAGATTCTAGACCGAGTGGGAGGGGTGGCTT